>OMLC01103551.1:0-38250 GCA_900302585.1 Regalecus glesne | reverse complement strand
TATCGTGTAGTATTTCTTTTCAAACTAATGACTCTTAGTGCTGGTCCTGAGCCCAGATAAATGGGGACGGTTGCCTCAGGAAAGGTATCTGGTGTAAAACCTCGTAAAATCAAATGTGTAGATCATGAATCAGATATCTATACCAGATTGGTTGAAGCCTGGGTTACCAACAAACGCCACCACTACTGTTGGGCAGCAGGATGCTGGTGAAAATTACGCAATTGTTGGGTGAAGGAGTAGAAAAAGGGGAAGGTATGTTCAGAGGCAGTGGAAGAGGAGGAAGGATAGGAGTGCAGAGTTGAAAATAAGAACTTTGAATGTTGGTACTATGACTGGCAATGTTTGAGCACTGACCGACGTAATGGAGAGAAGGAAAGTAGATATACCGTGTGTGCAAGAGACCAAGTGGAAGGGGAATAAGGCCAGGAGCATCGATGGTGGGTTCAGACTTATTTTTTTTCCTCTCTCTTTTTAAAAACAATTATCCCTTTTTTTTCCCCACTCAAATTCCCTGAGTTGCCTATCACTTGGTCAGTCGCTTTGATACCCCTCTAGTCGACAGGAAGGAGGAAGCCGTAGCATGTAAGTCCTCCAAGTCACGTGATGACTAGCCCTTGCTATTCCGCACATCGCGGTCTCACGAGGAAAGCACAGTACTTGGCCGTCAGATGAGGATGAAGCAGAATACTTTCTGTTCACTGTCCCCAAGTGCCCGGAAGACCCAGAGTGGGACACTAGCGAACCCAGAATATTTATCTAACCTAAACCCATTTACCAATGTAAGGATTAGTCAATTATGCCCCACTAAATTTGGAGCTGTGGTCATGGTTGGAAACAGTGCAGCCGGGATTCGAACAGGGTTCAGACTTTTCTACCATGGTGCTGGTAGGAAAATTGAGGTAGGGGGAATTCTAAAGGAAGAATATGTCAAGAGTTTATTGGTGGTGAAGTGAATGTTGGACAGTGATGAATAGGAATAATAATAATAATGATGATTCCCTTATCAGTCCCGCAAGGGGAAATTTATTCTCTGCATTTTTGACCCAACCTATTGTATAGGAGCAGTGAGCTGCCAACAAATGGTGCTCGGGGAGCATTTAAGGGTTAAGTTTCTTGCTCAAGGACACCTCGACATGCTGTATGCAGGACCGGGGATCGAACCTGCAACCTTCCGATTACCAGGCGACCGCTCTACCCACTGAGCTATGCTGCCAAATTTTATCGGCTCTTTTTTTTTTTTTTTTTTAAGAAAAAGAAAGCAGTCAAAGTATTATGTAGTGTTACTTTTATGGTTAAGTTTAAGTCATTCAGCACTGATAGAAAATTGGGATTGTAACAAAAGTTCATGATCACGTGTCTCTTCTTGGCTCATTCAAATAAAAAAAATCTGTCGTAGCACATTCATCTGTACATTATGATGTAAATGGTCAAAGTAAAAGCAACTCTTAACCTGTAGCAAACTGTGTATGGAATTGATCGTAGAATTGGCCCAGGGAACGACCATGGTTTTTTTAACCAAAATTACACCCTTCACCACATCTACAACATATTTAGCAGGGAACACTACTCCTCAATAGATTTTGAAAAGCCCTCATTGTAACAATGGTTTTACTCTTAAACCCTTTATTTATATTGATCGCTTGAGCATCAAATTTACTTCTTTTTGTTTCTGCACTTTTCCCTACCCTCTAAATGAAGATGGAGGCCAAAATGGATCAACTGCGCACGTTGGTCGAGGCTGCAGATAAAGATAAAGTGGAGCTGCTGAATCAGCTGGAGGAGGAGAGGAGGTAAGGACTCTCAGGGGTCTGTTTAGTCAGTAACGGGGAGACTGGAGATGGATCTGATCCATATACATTTTTTCATTCTGTATGTTTGATCTGTTGACATGATAGCATGATAGCTAAAGGGGAAGGTCATGGTACTTGTGTGTTGAAACAATATTGGTGGAACTGGCTTAATGGTTTCCATGTGAAAGGAAAGAAAAAAATCTCATGATTAATCCGGTTTCAGAGTTTTGGGCTTTTAATTTGTCTTCAAATGAAAAAAAACTCTTAACCGACTTTATTCTCCATTTGTTTTGTGCGTGTTGTTTTTGTACATTATTTTTGTTTTTCTGCTATAGGAGGGTGGAGGACCTTCAGTTTCGTGTTGAAGAAGCTTGTATTACCAAAGGAGACCTGGAGGTAAATACTTAACATACATACACAATGGAGCTTTTGCTCACAGTGACAAATTGATATTAAATTCTCTCATGTAAAAATTTAGTATTGAATTTCAAGAGTGCGTCTCAGATTAAATATCATATATTTAAATGTATTTACATGAAAATATTTTCACTGCAAATTTGACAAACATTAATTCAGACGGGGATTATATAGGGTAAAAGGAAACCTTGACATGGATGTGTCCTTGATTTGGTGAGCTTTGTATTTGCACCACTTATTTAAAACCTCTTCATAAATGGGGGGGAGCAAATGCTCTGACAAGAATACTGTCTGATCTCTCATCACAATGCACAGCCTCAGGATCTTTGCATCTGATACTTGACCTTGAAGTTTTTACTGAAAAGGTGTTTAAATCTAAATATTAAAATTAAGATTTCATTTTGGCCATGTTGTACATATAAGATTGGGTCCCTGGAAGATCATTAATTTGGATGAAAGGTTGTATGAGACCGACTGGTGTCCTTGCCAAGTCACCATGGAACTGGAACATTAAGGAACAGCCAAGATCAGAACTTCCCTCATCACACCTGATGTTCCTCTGATATTCATTATGTCACAAAACTTCTATTTTTGTTGATCTTTTAAATACTATTAACGTAGTGGGTTTGTGGCAAAACTCTACATCAACACTAATATAGCATATACATAAAAAAACCCTTTTGATAAGATCTTAAGTCATAATGATTTGAATCATTTATCTCAATTTAGGGCTCATTCTTGAATTATTGTGGGTATTTAGTAAGAGATAAGTTGGTTTTCTCTTCTTTCGTTTTTATAACTTCTTCCTTGGCAAACTGTTCCACACTGAGTGGTTCATTTTTATGTGTCATAATTAGTCCCCACTAAAATATCATATTGGTGTACCAGTATACTTTGATCATTACCTCATCTAATTTATATCCTTATACCAGGTTGGTGGTTCAGAGTATCAGTGCCAGGTGTATTTTTTTTGCATTCATGCCTGATCAAAGGATCTATGTTATTTATTCCACAGCGCTACACCAATCGGGACCATGTCAGTTAAACCGAAGGCATCAGCACTCAAAATAGATCTTTTACAATAAGTGCCACAGGGTTAGAATACTACTTTGAACCTTATTTTTACCTGTATACTAACAGTTTGTTTACTATTTACTCAACCTAATGTCACAGGTGTATCAAATACATGCATGCAGCTTGCAACGCATCAACAAATAACTTGGCCCAACAATCAACCTAGTATATGCTTTTTGCTGCGTTCAAGCTGTTGAAGATGTACTAATGTTGTGCTTTAATCCTCATTGCCTCCCGACAGTGATGTGATGTTATCGGCTCTTTTCCCTTGTCCTCTCGTCCTTCATGTTGGTCCAGTGCTTAGCATGGAATCACTGGAGATGCACACCTGCCATTCCACTGCCCAGTCACAGGCCTGAATTTAGACTCTCCCCACTGTTATTAAAGGGCAATAATACTCAAATTGAAAATCACGTTTCAAGACCAATTGATATTTCTTAAAGTATACAACTCTCATCTTGACCTGGAAAACAAACGGGTAAAAGTATATTTTTAAGATGTCATGCTTCACCACAGTGTGAAGGTGCTCCATAGACAATGCATAACGTATTTTGTAGATGCATACAGGGTTTGTTCGAAGCTTAATATAAAGAAAATGTTAATATTTTATCATTTCTCAACCCCTCACCCAAAGAAAAAAATCCATTGATCTTCAAAAACTTACCTTATGTGCTGCTGCAATCACCAACATTCACAAATTGAGTTTATTCAAAGTTGTATTTAAGTGTTATGTCAGAGAGCGCAAGTTGAGGCCATTTGATGAAATTGTGATCTTTCCCTTATGTAGCTTGAATTTGTCTACACCATAGGAACACATTTTTAAAACTAAGACTCAGTGGTATTCCCCCTTTTACTGAAAATTAATATATTTAGTAACATGTAAGAACAGGGGCACTAAATTATACAAGGAGTTGCTAAATCCCTAAGATTAAGAGGGAAGACCTCAACCGGTTGGTTTCATTAGCCCCAGATTCTTCTGTGTTACTGGTTTGTTTCTGTTAATTCTTGGTGGTCTAATGATCATTGGTATTGTAAAGTATATGAAATGACCTAGTCACAGAAGAGAGAATGCAAAGCTGATTTCACAAGACAATTTTCTTTTTACATGACTGTGTATAGTAGAACAAAGTACACCGAATTGATCCCTGCAGTAAAAATGCTGCAGAGAACAGGAGTTGGATAATTATAAATACAATGTCCCCACTATTGTGATGCAGAGTTCCCATTGGCCTATCAAGTAGGTAATTTAAAATTTAGCTAAGTGGCGATTCCATATTACAGATTAAAGGGCTATAGACTAAGAGGGGGAAAAACATCCTGCTTTGCTTTCTCACGCTTGTGATGAGAACCTTCTAAAATAATTGTCTTGCTGGGCTGACACACAATTTCAAAGTTTTCCTTAATAATCTGCTATGCTGTTTTCACATCAGGTGTCATTTTGCATGGTATTTTCAAAACTGCAGAAGCACTCCTATCCTGCATATCCAGTTCATTTATGTTGCTGCATGTCTTATTGTATTCCCTACCACCCCATATGAAAACTCCGTGTACAGGTTTTCAAGGTACCACCTGAAAACTTTGGATGGGGACCACTTTCCATCTCCTCTTGAGCTACACCTTAACACCCCCCCATTCCCAAAGGCACTTAAACACTCACACAAAAATTGTCACAAACCTACCATCCACTCTACTCCTCTCCCCCTCCCTCCCTGTCTGTCTATGTTGGGCTGGCATGTGATGGTGGCACTGGTGTGTTTTCTTCCTCTCCCTTTGTCTACTAACAGACGCAGACCAAACTGGAGCATGCCCACATAAAGGAGCTTGAACAGAGCCTACTCTTTGAAAAGACCAAAGCTGAGAAACTCCAAAGAGAGTTAGAAGACACTAGGGTAATGGAATTTGCTATGCAACGTGCCGCCCTTGTGGAAAGGGGGCCAAGGATGGAGATGGTGGCAGGGCGATTGACATGGTTGACAGGATTGTTGAGGAGTAACAGGGTTTCTTAGTTAACCTCTGAATTTACTAGGTATTGTAGTAAATATGATTCAGATGAAAGCTGTGCTGCTGCTTCTCTTACTGTAATTGGAAAAAAAATTAGAATATAAAATGCAATTGGCATTTATACGGGCTCATTACCTTGCATAATAGTAGATCTGCAGTTGATTTAACAATTGGCAGCATTATCCACTTTTTTGTGGGAGCTGCAACTCAAATCTTTTAGACACATTTCTGATTAGTTATCTTATTCTAAAACTATGGCAATTGAAATACCAACATAAACAAATATTTACAGGTTGATTGAGTGACATGTATGATGTGTCATCTGCTTTCCAAAACTTTGCCAATAGATTTTCACCCTAGCTTATAAAATATTCCTGCTTAACCAAACAGACACACCACCCCCTTCCAGCTACATTATTTCTCCAGTTACCCTTTGTTCCACAAACTTAAGGCAACCCAGTTTTAATATTCCCCTGATTATTTTGTATTCCTGTCTTTTGCAAATATCTGACCTGTTCCTCTGCCCAGATCTTGATTCTTTCCTTATCTTTTCCCCCAGATTATTGCACAACACATACAAATTCTTATCATTTGATAAGGTTCAGAGGTGTATCACAAAAAAGAGGTTCAATTAGAACTCAGGAGTTTATTAAGAAACGTTTCATTACTCAAACAAGTGACATCCTCAGTCGGTACAGACTGCAACCATTCTCCTCCTTATAAACATTACATTAATGCCACATTCCAGTGGGCTGGGTTCGTATTCAAGTTGGATCATTAACTGCACCTTCAGTGCCAATGAGCACCATTCACAAAGGATTGGGGGACATTTGCAATTACAGCATTGTAAGATGACGACAGATGTACTCTCAGGCCACCACCCCTATTCAATGATGGTCATTCCCTCTTTACCTAAATGGCCTCTTTAATCCCCCTTTCAAACCAGCGTTCCTCCCTATCAAGGATGTGAACATCATCATCTTGAATGAGTGTTCAGTAGCCTGTAGATGGGTGTAGACCACAGAGTCCTGGCCTGACGTGTTGGGTCTCCTATGCTGCGCCATCCTCTTAGCCAGCGTCTGTTTGGTCTCCCCGATGTACAAGTCACTGCAGTCTTCCTGGCATTTAACAGCCAACACTACACTACTCTTTTCGTACCGGGGGACCCGATCCTTGGGATGGACCAACTTTTGCCGCAGTGTGTTCAGGGGTTTGAAAGCAACTGAGACGCAGTGTTTGGAAAATATGCGTCTCAACAGTTCCAACATTCCCGCCACATCCAAATCACTACCGGTCTGCGCTTGGGCTCCTCTTCTCCTCCCACTTGGCTGGACCTCTGTTTAGGAGGCTTCTTGGCTTGAACAAACGCCCAGTTAACGTAACCACACCTAACCAGGACCTGTTTGATATGAGATTTCTTTCCTTCCAAAGCTGCCGAGTCAATGGGGACGTTGTCAGCCCGGTGATACAGAGTCCTGATGACTCTAGTTTATGCTCCAGAGGGTGGTGGGAGTCAAACTGTAAATACTGGTCCATATGTGTGGGTTTGCGGCACACATTAAAATCAAATGTCCCCCAACACCAATCCTAACCTCACAATCCAGGAAAACCAGGTAGTATATTACCTTGTGAACTTGATGTGAGTGTCCAGTTAACGTATTCAGTGAACTGTGGTACGTCCTGCGATTTAATCTTAACCCAGGTGTTGTCCACATACCTGAACCAATAACTAGGAGGATTCCCTGGATATGAAGCCAGAGCCTTCCTCTCTACTTCCTCCATATACAAGTTGGCCACTATAGGAGAAAAAAGGGAACCCATAGCACACCCATGCTTCTGCTTGTAGTATTGCCCCTGATACGTGAAGTATGTAGACTGAAGACACAGTTTCAGCAGCAGACACACTTGGTCAGAGTTAAGGGTGGTCCTGTCTCTGAGGGAGAGGTCGTCCTGTAATTTCTTACAGACCAACTCAACTGCCTCATCAACAGGGACACACGTGAAGAGAGACTTGACATCAAATGAGACCATAGTTTCACCCTCTTCCGTGTTAATGTCCCTCACTATCTTAAAAAAGTCCATGGTGTTCTGAATATGGTGGTTATTATTACTGCCTACCAACGGGCTGAGAACAGCAGCCAGAAACTTAGAGATATTGCAGGTGACAGAGTTAATCATACATACAATCGGTCTCAAGGGCACATCCTGTTTATGGATCTTAGGTAAACCATACAGACTAGGTGTAGCTTCCCCTGGGTACAGTCCATAGTACAAAGATATGTTAATAGCATCGTCCTGTTCTGTTTTAGACAATCTATCACTATCTTTTTGTAGCTACAGCATGGATCTTTTTTTTCAGAGGTTCATACGTGGCTCTGTTGCTAAGCAGCGTTATTACCTTCGCATAGTAGTGTGTCTGGTTTAACACCATGGTACATCTGCCCTTTATGCCAAAGATATTGATATCTTTGGCATCGATGTACTGTTTGTAAGGGGGGATACTTGCAGTCTGCTCAGACGTCACCTATTTGATTGACGAAACGTTTCTGAATAAGCTTCTGTGTTCCAGTTGAATCGATTCACATCTTTTTTGCGATTCACTTACCTGGATTATTGACCATGCATCAAGACCTTCAGAGGTATTGCTTTTGGCAAGTTTTATGTTGACCATTAAATATTTTTCTATATGTAGATCAAGCCAGTAAATGTAAGGTCCAGTAGTCAAGACTAGATTTGGCATTTAGACTGGCATCTATATACTCTCACTGAGCACTTTATTAGGAACACTATACTAATAGGGGCGGCATAGCTCAGTGGGTAGAGCGGTCGCCTGGCGATCGGAAGGTTGCAGGTTCGATCCCCGGTCCTGCATACAGCATGTCGAGGTGTCCTTGAGCAAGACACTTAACCCCTAAATGCTCCCCGAGCGCCATACGTTGGCAGCTCACTGCTCCTATACAATAGGTTGGGTCAAAAATGCAGAGAACAAATTTCCCCTTGCGGGACTGATAAGGGAATCCTTTCTTTCTTTCTTTCTTAATAGTGGGTTGGGCTGCTCTCTGCTCTCAAAACTGCCTCAATTCTTTGTGGCATGGATTCCATAAGATATTGTAAATACTCCTATGGGATTCTGGTTCCTTTGGCATGATTGTGTCATGTAATTTCTGCAGATTTGTCAGCTGCACATTAATGCTGCAACTCCCTTTTGATCACATTCCAACGATGTTTCATTGGATTCAGCGCCAGTGATTGGGAAGGCCACTTCATGAAACCGGTTTAAGTTCACTTTTGCTTCATGACATGGTGCATTATCATACTGGAAGTTTTCATTAGAAGATGGGTAAATTGGCACCATGCTGTTGGTGCCAAATTCTGACCTTACCATCTGTGTGTAGAAATTGAAATTCATCAGACCAGGTGACATTTTTCCAATCTTCATCTGTCTAGTTTTGGTGAGCCTATGTCCACTGTAGCCTCTAGTTTCTGTCCTTGGCTGACAGAAGTGCAACCTAATGTGGTCTTTTGTTGTAAAACAAAGGAGTGAGGTCTGCACACTGAAATGCTTCCAATACTTATTTTAATCAGTAACGTTTCAATCAATCAGATTTTTCTTGAAACATTGCCTCCTTTGTTCTGTGATTTGAAATTTTACGGCACATGATTTTTAAAAAATGAATGTGTGCATACTTGGTTCCTTTTCTGAACTCCTGCTTTTGTTGCCCATCTGGCTCAAGGTTTGAGGTGATGTGAATTCTGAGGTACTTCTTTGCTCATCACAATTGTAGAGTGTTTATGTGAGTTGTCGTAGCTTTTGTGTCAGTTCAAACCAGTCTGCCATTCTGTCGACCTCTCATCAAAAAGCCATTTGCAGAACTGTTTCTTCTTTTTCCCTCACCATTCTGAGTAAACTTTAGGCTATTGTGCATGAAAACCTGAGGAGACCCCTCTCATAACAATCTTTGATAGACACCCCACCCCCACTATAATGGCTTCCCAATATAATATGATTGCCTTGCCTCATCATTCTTTGGAAATCTTCTCAGCTATCCTCTTTTAAAGCATGGCTACAGGACATTTTGTTTATATTTAAACTGGGGAAAATAAAGTTGACACTGAGGAGCTCCTGATAAGTTTTATTCTCACTGGAAACCTTCGATTGAATATGTTTGACTGCCTCCCTCCTGGTGAGATGGTGCTGTAGAAATTAGGCTTGGCCCCACCTTGGGGAAACAAATATCTTACGGCTTACCCACCACATACAGGTGTTACCCAACCTCATGAAGCCAACAAGGCCATTAAAATGACTCATTCAGGTACAGTTTCTATTTTTTTAAATTTACCCATCTGTTTTATCTACCCGTCATTTTTCTACCCACCTATTTTTTTGCTTCTTTTGTTTGTTTGTCTTTTTTATATTTAGCTTGCTGTAATGTGGCTTAATTGTTATGAAGAGGGCTCTGTGAGGTGGGGTAGGAGTAGATCAAGGGCATCTGGGTAAATTGGATTTTGGGATGTTAAAAATTACAGAATCTCTCAATGATGTTTAGTTGATTTTTTTTTCCCTGGGGAAAAAAAATCAGATGAGATCATCACAGTAAGGGGCGGCATGGCTCAGTGGGTTGAGCGGTCGCTTGCCAATCGGAAGGTTGCCGGTTCGATCCCCGGTCCTGCAGAGAAGCGTGTCGAGGTGTCCTTGAGCAAGACACCGTTCCCCTAACTGCTCTGCCCTGTGATAGACTGGCAAACTATGCAGGGTGTACCCCGCCTTTCGCCCAATGAGAACGGAGATAGGCTCCAGTTCCCCCCCGACCCGATTTCGGATAAGAGGTTGACAATGGATGGATGGATGGATCATCACAGTTGCAATCAAAATTATTCAACCCCCACTGCAAATCAGGTTTATTAGTCAAATGTACAATCTAGTAGCTATTTACAAAATATATCAAACAAGGACATTTCAAATGGCTCAACACAATTAATATTTTAATTGGTCTCACCAAATTCAACACAAAATGCTACTTTTAACTAACTACCTACTGCAGTCTCAAAATGATTCCACCCCCTGAATAGAATCCCTCAGAAGAGACACTTTAGTAAATCAAGTGTGGTCTCAAGCACATCAGGTGCAACCAATCAAGGGCTTCATTAGTTGCATCAGGTGTGCTTGAGATAGAAGGCCTCAAATATCTGGACTGTTGACTGTGACAGTTCAATGCACGTTAGAAATATGGCTAAGTCAAGACAATTTTCCAAAAAGTTCAGAGAGGAGATCATTGCCTTGCACAAACAAAGACAAGGATATAAAGCTATAGCAAAGGCATTGAATGTTCCTGGAGATACAGTTGGAAGCATTGTTAGAAAGTTCAAAGTTAAAGGAACAGTGGCTACATTACCTGGACGTGGCAGAAAGAGGAAACTATCAACAGCTGCCACTAGAGTCCTGAGGAGGTAAGTAGTAAGAACCCCTCGACTGACTGCAAAAGACCTGCAGCAAGACTTGGTTGCAGCAGACCCTGAGGTTTCAGTTTCCACAGTAAGGCACATACTAAACACTGAAGGGTTCCATGCCTGAACTCCAAGACGTACAGCATTACTGACCTGAAGGCACAAGAAAAGTTTGCTCAAATTTACTCTGAACTATATAAATAAGCCAAAGAAGGGTTGTGATTCTGTTCTGTGGAGCGATGAAACAAAATTGGAACTTTCTGGGCCTGTGGATCAGCGATATATCTGGAGGAAGAAGAATGAAGCCTACGCTGAAAAGAACACCCTGCCTACAGTGAAGCATGGTGGTGGCTCAGTGATGCTCTGGGGCTGCTTCACTTCCCCTGGCACTGGAAACCTGCAGTGTGTGGTGGGCAAGACGGATTCAATCAAGTATCAGGAAATCCTGAGAGAAAATGTCATGCCATCTGTGAGGAAACTGAAGGTTGGGAGTCATTGGACCTTCCAGCAGGACAATGATCCCAAGCATGCCTCAAAGTCCACTAAGGCTTGGTTTCAGAAGAAGTGCTGTAAGATACTAGAGTGGCCATCACAGTCACCTGACTTGAACCCCATTGAAAACCTTTGGTGGGATTTGAAAAAGGCCGTTGCAGCACACAGACCCAATAGTATTAGTGAGCTGAAGGTCTTTGCCCATGAGGAATGGACTAAGATTCCTCATAAACACTGCCAGAAGCTGGTGTCTGGCCATGCATCATGTTTACAGCAGGTCATAACAGCAAAAGGGTGCTCTACCAAGTACTAAAGATGTTAGTCATGAGGGGGTTGAATAATTTGAGACGGCAGTAGTCATTAATAGCAGCATTTTTTGTTGAATTTGGAGAAACCATCTGTAATAATAGCTGTGTTAAGCTATTTAAAATGTCCTTGTTTGATTTGTTTTTGTAAACAGTAGCTAGTTTATATATTTGACTAATAAACATGATTTGCAGTGGGGGTTGAATATTTTGATTGCAACTGTATCTTCCCGTCTGGTACCAGCAATTATGCCATGGTCAAAATCTCTGAGATCAGAATTTTTTCCCCCTTTCTGATGATTGACATGAACTTCAACAGTCTCCTGTCCCAATTTGGCATGATTTTTATACATCGCATTGTTGCCACATGGTTGTCTGATCAGATAATTGCTTGAATAAGTAGGTGTACAGGCGTTCCTAGATAAAGTGCTCAGTTGAGTGTATAAAGATCTCTCTGCAATGTTATATTTGCAGTAATGCTTTTCATGAATCGACAGGTTCTCTATTTAGTTATGCAGTTCAATCATTCTGGGTGTCAGCTTTTTATGGCCGCTCAGTAAACATCCGAGAATGTCCTTGCTAAATGTCCCTGAGTTCCATCACTGTGCATAGCCATTATTTTAATCATATGTTTTTCATCCACAAAAATACACTACAACACCTTTTGTGTTTACAGTAAGAGTGCCTTTCTTGTAAACTTAGCAAGGCAGTTCTGTCTTTAACCTTGTATATAACGCTATTAGTAGAGCTACATTATATTTTGTTCACCAATTTTTTGCCTCCTAAATCTTTGAAGTGTCACTGTCCTATATTTAAATGAAGCCTTTTATTCCACCATTACAGTCCCATTCAAATTGTTGAATGAGAGTTGAGCTTTATTTGATAATGTTGGACTCTTTCTAGGTACACATCTGTCTGGTAAACTGTATTTTAAAACCATATGGCTGAAAATGAGACTTTTCCTCACAGGTCGCTACTGTGTCTGAAAGATCCCACATTATGGATCTGGAAAGGGAACTCTCACTGCGAACCAGAGAGGTTGCTGACCTGCGACTGCGCTTTGAGTCCCAGCAAGGCTCTGGGGGCTTAGACTCTAACCTTTCACCTCTACTAGAAGAGATAAGCTCACTGAGGGCCCAGCTGGCTTCTCAGGAAGCCAAGCTGCTGGAGGAACAGGAGAAATACAAGGAAAAGCTGGAGGCTGAAGCAAAGACCCACGGCGGGGCTCTTGCTCAGCATCAGGCCGCATCGGTTAGGCTCTCCAGTGACAATGAGCAGTTGCAAATGCAGTTGAGTCAAGCTGAGAAGGAGAAAACGGATGTCACTGAACTGTGGCGTTCCAAACTAGAATCAGCTATTGCCTCGCACCAACAAGCCATGGAGGAGCTGAAGTTGTCCTTCAGTAAAGATGAAAGCTCTCAGACGGCAGACCTGGTGGAGACAAAGCATACCCTGGAGAAGTTAAAGGTGGAGCACAAGTTGGCTCTGGTGGAGGCTGTTGGCAGGTATGAGGCTGACACTAGAGCTTGGGTACAGGAGACGGAGGCACTGAAAGCACAGCTGTTGTCTTTGACTGAGGAAAAGGAGCGACTGGAGGAGTGTCTGCGGTCCAGTGTTGACAGTGCTGAAGAGCAGCATCTTGTGGAAATGGAGGATGTGTTGGGAAAGCTACATGCTGCTGAATTGAAGGTAAAGGAATTACAGGAGAATGAATTAAAGTTAGTTCAAGAGGCCATGGACAAAAACAAAGAAGCCAAAGAGCAGATGGCCACAGTGGAGGCTCTGCACTCCAGAGAAGCTCAAAATGACCAGGACCTTAAGACCCTGAAAGCCAGTCTTGAGCAGGCCCTGAGTGAGACAAAGTCAGAGAGGCTTCAGGTAGTTCACTTTCTCCTTTTATCAACTAATTGTTTGTTGTTGTTTTAACTGGAAGATACATGCCCTTTCCTGCTCTTTCTTGTGAAGAAAATTGAGTACTATATAGTTTTTGTACAAGTTTAGCTTACCACCTCCTAAATTATGCTTCTGTTGCCATTTCATTTCTGTTCACGCCAAATGTTCTTGGTATTTTCTTCCACATGGGTTATAGGTCAGAGAGCTGAGATCTATGTTGGAGGGCCGACAACAGGAGATCATATCATTACAACTGAGTCTTACCACTTTACAACAGGATAAGGATACCTTAGAGGAAGACACTAGAAGCCTGGTGAGTATTCAAGCATACTTTCAGAAGTTGGTACAAAACCTCAAGTTTATGCATCCAGTCACATTTATTTTTTTAAGTTTAGGTTGCACTTAAAACTCAAGATTAAATTGTACTTGCATAGCTCAGGGGTTAGGGTGGGATTGTCTAGTTATTGGAGAATTGGTGGTTTGATCACTGGCCTCTGAAGAAAGCATGTTGAAGTGTCCTTGAGCAAGACACTTAACCCCTACCTACTCCCTGGCAGTGCAGCTACTCACTGCTCCTGTACAGTAGGATGGGTTGAATGCAGAGATCAAATTTAGGTTTCATGAGGTTTAAGACCAAAATATACTTCAGTTTGATAAATCCACTAAAATGTTAAGCTAAACAGCCCTCTTGACTGATTTATGATGAATAAGATCATCTTAAAATATGTTCTATTACTTCACGGGATTTGGTTTGGCATTTGCTGACAAATCACCTGGATCAACATAAAAGAAGGTTTTGTTTTTTCTTGTTTTTATGATTTTCTTGCCACATGGAGGGCTGGTGGAATTTGTTCTCTGCATTTAATCCATCCTGTTGTATAGGAGCAGTGAGCATCTACCATGTAGTGCTTGGGGAACAGTTAGGGGTTCAGTATTTGGCTCAAGGACAATTTGACATACTTTCTGTTGGACCGGGGATTGAACCTGCAACTTTTCACTCACCAGATGACTGCTCTACCCACTGACCTATGTAATGGAGTTTACAACCAAAGTCCCATTACTGAGCTGGTTTCTTTAAATTCTAAATCAGTTTTGAAATATCTGCTCAATATTTTTAAAGGTGATTTTACTGCTTGGGCTGCTGGAAGCATTGTGAAAAGACAATGTAGATTAATTTAACTCATCCAAGTAGTAACTGGTTTAAACCTCTCCTTGATATTATGAAATGAGAATCTGTCTCCCAATAATTTGGCTGGGTAGGATTTTAAACTGCAAAGAGGATAAGTTCCCCTAAAACTGAGCCATTTTCTTTTGATGTGAACGCTTGGAAAAGTCAGTCTTTTGCAGAAAGTGTAACTTCAATATAGATGATGTTACAATTTTATTCTTCCATAGAATCTAAAGTTGTCAGAGACCACAGAAGAGCAGACTAATTCAGCAAAATCTATGGAAGGTAAACAATTATCAATGCTCTTGCATTCAGATGTTCAATTATATCGGTTTCACTTGATTATTTTCTTCTGCCATTTGTATGCTGTTTGTTGTATTTCTGAGAATTGATCATTCACATGTTTTTTAAAAAAATCCAGAAATGCTTGAAAAGATCAGTAAAAAAGAAGAACAATGTACATCTCTGTCCAGTGAATTGGAGGGTCTCAGAGGTCAAATTACAGGTTAGGAGCCTGGATATACTGTTTATTTGCATAATAATTATTTATCTTTGATTCTTGAAATTCAATTTTGCACATAAAAACAAGTATGTTCATATGTATCGAATCAAAAATCAGTTTTTTAAATGGAGCATTTATACTGTATGGAATAATAATAATACATTTGTATCCGTCTCTCTTAGGGCTAGAGAGGAAACTAAAGGCTGGAGTTGAGAAGCTTGATCAACTAACAAAAGACAAGGCCAAACTGGAAAGTGACATTTCAGACATGATGAAATCATCAGGTGATAGTTCAGCACAGCTGACCAAAATGAATGAAGTCCTCACACAGAAAGAAAGGTACAGTATCCCCTTGTTCTATACAAAATGAGTAGTTGATGTTTAGATGCAAGTGAATTTAAACAAAAAGGGAGACATGACAAGTTCTCACTTTTTGTGTCAAAACATGTGTTTTTTTGGTTTATATGTTCTGTCAGTAAGTATTCATTGTTTACATCATTTTGAGCATGACGGAACTTTAAAAGGTGAAAGGCTACAATGCTGCTATTAACTTGCCTCTTATCTTCAGATTTCTTGCTGAAGTGTTATCCTCACAGGTTCTGTTCATTCCATGCATTGCCACATTTGTTTGAAGAAAATGTCTTGGCTGTTGTTAATTTGGTTACTTTCTAAACATTCACTTCATTTCCCCCACTGCCAACATCCAGGAGACTTGAGGAGTTACAGAACCAACTGGCAGAGAAGAAGGAACAGGTGGCAAACCTAAGTGAAAAACACCAGCAGGAGCTGTCTTGCAAAGGCCAGGAACTGAATTCTACCAGAGAAGGGTACCAGTGTCAAATTAGCAGCCTCCAGGAGAAGATATCTCAATTGGTGAGTTAATGGCTCGAGAAACTTTTTCACAGTTTGTTGGCTTATTTGATGTCAAAATCCAAGAAAAGTAAGATAAAGAGTTTAGCGCTAGAAGAGACTTTGTATGAAAGATGGGAAACATGTTATTGCTTCAAATATCAGACATTCCTCACTTAACAACCTTTCTTGTTTAACAACTGCATGGACTTGTGACCAGTACTCCGACCAGTTGATATTGTATGCTGTGCAAGAACTTTGGTCATGGAAACAGCAGCACGGCGTCTGTGTCAAACATCTCCTCTCGCATTATCCTTTCTCAGTCTCGTTCCCACAGTCGGTCGGTATTCCCTGCACTAGCGTTTGCAATCTCCAAGACTACATAATTCATCTATACATTTTTACTTTATTATGCACCCCATAGTACAAGATGTTGGTGAAAAGGAAGAGTATTACTTCACCTGGAGGAAGTGTCTGGAAACAAAGGAAAGCTATCGATCTTGAGCTGAAAATGAAGGTCATAAACGACTATGAAGCTGGTAAGAATGTTAAAGCGATAGCACATGACTTGGAATTTGCGCATTCAACCATTTCGACGATTTTGAAGGATAAAGATAGAGTGAAAGAGATGATGAAAGCATCGACAAGATTTAAAGCCATAATGACTAAGCAGCGTAAAGGCCTCATTCATGAAATGGAGAAATAACTGGCGATCTGGTTTGGTGACCATATACAAAAAAGAATGCCAATGAGCCTTTCCATGATTCAAGCCAAGGTACACAGTATCTGAGACTTTGAAGGTGCACAAAGTTGAAGAATTGACGGAAACTTTTACCGCAAGCCATGGATGGTTTCATGGAGATTCAACCTGGATAATTGGAGGGAGCAAGCGCGGATGTAGAAGCAGCTGAAAAATTTGTTGACCAATTTGATGAGATCATCGAGAAAGGCATCTACCCTCTGGAACCGATCATCAAAGTGGATGAAACCAAAGGTTTTTTGAAGATATTGCCTTAATGATCCTAACAACACAAAGACGTTAAAACAATGCCCGGTTTCAAGCCTTCCAAGGACACGGTCATGTCATTGTTGAGAGGAAATGGTACTGGGTGCAAGTTAATGCATTTGTACAAGATCTAAAGATGATTTAAATAAACCCACTACCAGTACAGCATGCTTGAAATACTGGTAAAGGGGCGGCTCCTTGCTCATCGACCAATTCACTTAATTACCTAGTCGTAGGAACATAATCCGGGTGTTAAGTGAGGTCTGTCTGTATAGATTCCCATTTCTAATCGATGGGAAAGTCTTCAAGTTGTCTTTGGACACACCATAGATTTATGTATGAGAATTACACACCTTAGTGATCAATTGGCAAAGCCCCAATTTACCTTTGGCATTCTATGTAACTTTTATCCAGATTGTTATGCCGTCACTTGATACTCAATTCAAAGTTGGGTGTAAATTGGGTATACGAGTCAAGACTGGAGAATGGTAACATTTCAAAGAGCTGTGTTTTATAATGTTACAGTTTCCTTTAGTAGATCCTTTTATCCAAAGTGACGTACATTTGAGAGTAAATGCAACACAAGCGAGGATCTAGTCAGGAGTGAACAATATGAGTAAGTGCCCCAAATGAAATCTTGAGTCAGACAGGATGTAGTTGCCATCAGGCAGTGCCCAGAAGCAATATACATTGTGAATAGAACCAGAATTCCTCCCTTTTTCATTCACGAAGTCCGTCAGCAAGAGTTTAAATCCAGAGGTGTTCACAACAGCTGGGTTTCTAGCCTTATCTTAAAGATTGAGAGGGACTCAGTCGTAGCTCGTTCCATCACCCTGGGACTACAGAAGAGAAGAGCCTAGCTAGTGACTTAGGGTCCTGTTGTGGTGGTAGTGGAAGGTCCCTCTTATTGGCAGTACCCAGTGAGTGGGAGAGAGTGTAGACCTAAAAGAGGGAGTTCAGGTAAGCTGGAGCTGATTTAGGTGCTGTTTTGTTAGTGAGCATCAAGGTTTGGAATTTGATGCAGGCAGCCACTGGGAGCCAGTGGATGGTTATGAACAGCGGGATGACGAGCTGTTTTGGGTTGGTTGAAGACCAGATGCATAGCTGCATTCTGGATCATCTACAGAAATTCGAAAGTGCATGTGGGGAGGCCTACCAGTAGGGCGTTGAAGTAGTCAATGTGTGATATGACAATAGCCTATACCAGAAGTTGGACTGCATGCTCAGACGGGTAGGGTTTGATCTATGGAGGCGGCATAGCTCAGTGGGTAAAGTGGTTATTTAGCGATTGGAAGGTTGCAGGTTTGATCCTCTGTCCTGCAGAAAGCATGTCGGGGTGTCCTTGAGCAGGACATTGACCCTCCTAATGCCTTCCCGGGTGCCACATGTTCACTACTCACTGCTCCTTTACAATTAGATGGGTTAAATGCAGAGAATTGAAAATGTCCCCATGTGGGACTGATAAGGGAACAATTATTATTATTGTTGTTATTGTTTTCCTGATGTTCTATGGGGAAAATCAACACGACCAAGCAACAGTGGCCATATTAACCTTAAAGGTTAGTTTATCATCAACCGTGACACCCAAGTTGTAGGCAGATTTTGAGGAGATGAATTAGGTTGATTATAGCTGGATGTTTAGCTGATGATGTATAGTGGGACTGGCTGGGATGACAAGGAGCTTGCTCTTAGAGAGGTTAAGTTGAAGGTGTCCGTCTTTCATTCATGCTGAAATATCTGCAAGGCATGATGAGACTTGTGTCCAGATTGTGTAGTCTTTAGGCGGGAACGCTAGGAAGAACTAGGTATAGTCAGCATATTAGGTGGCATAGCTCAGTGGGTAGAGCAGTCATTTGGCATTTGGAAGGTTGCAGGTTCGATTCCTGGTCCTGTAGAAAGCATGTTGAGGTGTCCTTGAGCAAGACACTGAACCCCTTACTGTTCCATGTGTGCCAGATGTTGGCAGCTCACTGCTCCTATACAATAGGATGGATTGAAAATGCAGAGAATTCCGCATTTCCCTTTGTGGGACTGATATGGGAATCTTTATTTATTTATCTTTATATGAGAAACCATGGGAACAGATATTTATACCAAGTGAAGTGGTGCACAGTTAGAAAAGAAGGGGGAAGCAATGACCCTTGAGCCAACCCTGTATATGAGCTCTATGGTTTGGATACCCCAAACGGTCCAAGATAATCTGAAAGATCTCCCTGCAGAGGTAGAATATGAACCAGCAGAGGTCAGATCCAGAGATGTCAAGCTAGATCAGTGTGGAGAGAAGGATTTGGTGGTCGACTGTGTCAAAGATAGCTTTTTTTTTGTTTACTCGGCTCCGTTTCAATCCTTAGTAAATCAGAAAATAGTTTTCTTTAAACTTGTACTAATATTTTGCATCTGTTTTACCTAATTATATTTCATACATTAAATATGAACTCTATCCCTGTTTACTCTCCCAATAATTCAGTTGGGGTTGAAATTAGATAAAAGGAATTTTTCTGCATGTTGTCTAGGAGAAGGTGATAGAGCAAGGTGAGAGCCGGGTTACAGAACTGAAGACTTCCCAGGAGAAGGCCTTGTCTCAGGCATCTGAGCGCCATGCAAAGGAGCTTGAAGAGCTGCATAGTGATCACAACAGACTAAAGCAAGAGCTCACCTCCTCCAGGGACAGAAGTGAGGAGCTAGAGAAATTGGTTACTGACCTGCAGCCATACAAGGAACAGGCCCGGGTAAGCATCAACCATCAAGTTTTTTTTAAATCTGTTGAACTCCCTCACATTCTCTTTTCTCATACTCCTCACTGTGAAGTTTATGAAAATTACATGGAATGATACATATGTAAAACTTGTTTTTAAACTTGATGCCATGAAATTCAAACCTAAACATAAGGGAATAGGTACTGGTGGTGGGACACTAGTTAGGAAATACATGAACAATAATCTGCAGTACACACACACACACACAAATGATTTTTATGAGGGAATTTCAGGGCTTTTTTTCTTTACTGTTAAAACTGTTGCTTGAGATTGGTGCAGGGATAGGTTTAGCAATAAGTAGATACACTACATTCCACTACAATTTGTGTTCTTATGGATATTTTCTTGTTTTGTTGTAGTTTTTATCTCTTCTTTGTATATTTTAGTGGCTATTATTATTATTTAATGGCTATTATCTCTGAATATTATTCTTTGCATCGATAAATATTAAGGCTAACAATGAGATTTATTAAACTTGTCGTCTTTACCTTAGAAAATTTCTTGGGCTGTTTGGAATGGAAGAATAGAACTTTGATTTTGGGGGTGTTTCTGTTGGTTGTTGAAAAAAGCTGAAATCATTGTTAAATGATTTCCCCCCCAAGGGTTGTCTGGGTGCTTGGGGTTAAGTGAGCGGAAAGTAATCCACTTCGTTCTCCTCCAACGGCAAAGCACTATGCAAAATAGCGAGGGCTAGTCTTCATGTGACTTGGAGGACTCTCGTGCTATGGCTTCCTCCTTCCTGTTGATGTTCTAGAGGGGTGTCAAAGTGACTAACCCAGCAGTGGACAACTCAGGGAATTTGGGTGGGGGAAAAAACGGGCATACAATTTTTAAAAAGAGATGTATCTGCATTTAAACAGTAGGCTGATGTGAAAATGTTTAAAGTAAAAAATAATTTGTAAATATTTCTGTGATGTTCAGGATGGTTTAAGCTTTGGTTTCATACACTCCCATTTTTATATACTTTTGCAGCATAACCTTCCATTTGCATATTATTTTTGCCTGTATCTGCTTGGTTTGTATTTGGATTCATCTCACTTTTACCCCTTTTATATATGTATATCCCTCCCCTTTTTCCTTTCAACCTTATTTTTCTAGTGTCTTTCTGCTGAGCTTGACTCCTCGAAGCAGGATGTTGAACAGTTGTCCAAAAATCTGGAAAAACAGAGACTAGATCTGGAACATATGTCTAAGGAAGGTGAAGATGTTATGGCTCAGAAAGACAGAGTAGAAAATCAGCTTTCTGATTTACAGGTCAAGTTCTCTGCTCTTGAAGGTAGTCACAGGGACCTTTCACTTAAGAGTGAGGAACTACTGACCGCAAGAGACAAGTTTTCAGAAGAATATGAAGAGCAACTCGCTAACAACAAGCAGTTAAATGGCGAGAAAGTTTCTTTTTGCAAAGAGTTGGAAAAACTCAAAGATGTCCTTCACAAAGTACAGGCGGAAAAAGAATTCCTGATTCATGCTGATGATGAACACCGAGGCCAAATTGAGAACCTACGTAGCGAGAATACACTGAAAAATGACACACTCTTAAAATATCAGCAGAATATCCAGCTACTTGAAATAAAGAAAGAACAACTGGTTGAGGAATATGAAAATGCTTGCAAAGAGAGGGACAGGAACATGGAGACGCTCAATGACACCAGGTCAAAGTTGACATTTGAGAGGGACAGTCTAGCTATGGAGATAGATGCTATGAGAAATGCCAGAAAAAGTCTGGATGCTAAGAATGCTGAATTGCAAGCAAAGCTTCAGTCCATGTGCTTGGAAAAAGAAGATTTTACTTTGAAGAATACACAACTACAAGCCCTCACAGAAACATTGTCAAAGGACAAGGATGGGATGTCAACTCAAATCAGTGCTGTGATTTTGGACAAGGAGAGCCTCCAGACAATCAACACAGAGCTCCAGACTCATCTCAATACCACAAAGAAAGACCTTGAGAAGGCTGTCCGAGATTGTGAAGAGCATCAGGCCTTGAAAGCAAGCTTGTCTAAGATGCTGGAAGAATTCAAGACAAATAGTCAGATTACTGATTCTGAAAGGCTCCGTCTTCTACAGGAAAAAGAGGACTTGCTTTCAATCCAGCGAAAGTTTTGTACTGAAAAGGAGGATCTGCTCAAGGATAGGGAGGAATTAAAAGTGAAACTTCAATCCTTAAATGAAAAATTGTTAGAATACAAGGAGAAAGCCGAAGAAGCATCTTCATCTTTTGAGCAGGAGAAACAAACTCTTTGCCACCAGAATGCTGAAACTGAGAGGGTTTTACATGCTCTCCGGAAAGAGAAGTTGACCCTTGATTCAACACTGGAGCAGCAAAAGATGGAGAACGAGTGTTTGATACATGAGAAAGGAGAACTTGAGGAAAAGCTTACTAAAGCTATATCTGAGAAAACTGGTCTGTCCGATGACAGAGATAAGCTAGCAAATGATGTTCATACAATGAAGGATCAGATCCACAAGTCCTCTAAAGCCAATGCTGAGCTTATTCAGGAGAATTCAAATATAACTGTATTGCTGGAAGAATCCAAACTGCAAAACAATGAAATTAAAGCAGAAACAATCCTGTTGAAATCTGAGATGGCGAATCTTCAAAACCTACTGCACAAGTATCAGTCTGACATTGAAATTCTTGAGAATGACAAAACTGGACTCTCTCAGGAGCACATTAAAGTTCAAAAAAATGCCGAAAAAGTCCATTTTGAGCTCGTTAAGCAGGTGAATAACCTTACCAAAGACTGTACCTCCCTGCAATCACAGAAGATGGAGACTGACAAAACCTTAGACTTCTTGCATAAAGAGAAAGAGGGTCTGCTTCAGCAGATCTCCGAGTTAAAGGGTCAGGCAGAAACAATGTCAGAGACCAAGAGACTTCTTGAGGCTCAGGTTCAGGCGGAAATTGTTGAACAGGATAAACTGATGTGTAGAAATCATGATCTCTTCAGAGAGATTGAGGAACTAGAGAAAAAAGTACTTACATTGACACAAGAAAATACTGAGAAGACTATTTTCTATAAAAATGCTGATAAGGAAAAGAATGCTTTGACCAAGGACAAGGAGGTCTTGAACATACAATTGAGGCAGATAGAGCAAGAAAAGTGTCTTTTGGTTGAAGATAAAAAACATTTGTCATGTAAACTTGAAGAGATGAGCAAAGAGATCACTTCCCTGACTCTGGAGAAGGAAGAGCTTCTAGCAGTTAAGAGTAGATTTGAACAAGACATAGCTTTACACTGCAATAACAAGGAAATTGGTGATGAGGAGCGCTTAAGGCTCCATCTGGATATAGAAAGGCTGCAAGCTACTGAGAAAAAATTAGAAGTTGATGTCAAGACCCTACAAACTGCTAAAGAGCACATAGAAAAACTGTACAAGGCTGCAGTAGAGGAAGCTTCAGTTTGTGCCAAAACAAATGAAGACATGTCCACCAGCATGACTAATTTAAGAAATCAGAGGGATTCCTTACAAGTGGAAAAAGACGAAGCCATCCAACAAGTCACGCAGCTTGAGGCTCAACTCAAAAATGCTCTTTCTAAGCAGCTTGAGGTATTCCCCTACTACCAATTGTTGACATTCAACCACACACTAGAATGGCTGCTGCTTTGTCACTGCATGCCTGTATGCTGCTTTTCTTGCTTTCATTTCTCATTTCTAATTTTCATCTTCCATTCACTAACTTTTGTTTATTACCAGTCATTATTTTGTGTAGTTTCCTGTGGACTTATAACGTGATTTTAGAGCAGGATCAATAATTCAGTAGCACATCATTGTAGATTCATCATCCAATGATATTTAATTCTCTGGGTTATTTAAAGATACTTAAGGGATTTTCTTATCACATTTTGGCATTCAATTAATTTTGGCTACATGTTCTAATGTTAGGGGGAAAAAACCCTCAATGCTATTGTTTTTAGAATATGAGTGATCTACTTTGTGGTTTCATTTCTCCCCCTTTGGGGGTTTTCAGTCTTAATCTTCTGCTAAATCCCTTCAGTAGACTGGTAAATTACCCAATCATAGGTAGTAGGCATAGGGGAAAAATTACAATCCAAAGCAGCTCCCAGCAGCTATAGAATGGAGTACCTTGTTTCTATCGCTCCCTGTACAACAGTAATTTGAGACAATCCTACACAGATGGTTTGAAAGGGACCCCTTAAATTAATTTAATCTCTCATCATCAAAGCAATTGTTTAATTAAAGGGCAGATATTACTCGATATCCGTTCTGAGACCACAGGTTTCATGTATTATTTATTCCCTTCTTGGATAAGATGTAGGCTTTAAGCATTGCCGATAGCTGAGATTTGTACAGCCCATAGTCTTATAGCTAATTGCAGTAATTAGGATAGTTAACACAAAGCATGCAGTTTTAATTCAGAAATTAAATGGATGAGAGTTACTTTGAATTGGTGGATTTATGATTGTTTTATTCAAATCTTAAAATCATGTACAAGATTAGGTCTTGATCAAAAAAGTTTTTTGATCAAAGCCTAATCTTGAGACAAATTAAATTTATATTATTGTGATAACAAAACACAACAATGCCCTCTCTATCTAGGCTGTAGAAATATCCGGGAAGACTGCTGAAGCAGTAGAACAACTGACTAAAGAGAAAATAGGTCTACTGCAGGAGAAGAATGAAGTTCAAGCTTCACTGAAAGAGGTTCAGAGTTCTAAGCAAGAGCTGGAGACTCGGGTAAGAGGGATACCAATGCTTCTCTTGGCCTGAATTGCAAGAGGTGGTTTCTGCAACGTTCGGAGAGCTCTGAAATAAATATGGATTGATGTGATTAAGGCTTCTTTTGACATTTTTCATTGGTCAAGTTTTTTTTCTTAGAAACCAATAAAATAAAATTTAAATCTTCTGTTAATATGTTAATGTTTTTTCTGTCTCTGGTGTAGTTGCAGTTATTGAAGCAGGAAAATTCAAAGTACCAAGAAGCTCTAAATGTCTCAAAGGACCAGCTTACCTCAGAAGCCCAAATAATTAAGAATCTTTGCCAGGAAATGTAAGTATGGTTTTTGAATTTAGTTGATGGATAAAATTAAAGCCTTTTGTGATGATTGGGGTTTTGTCTTTAGACATGATGTTATGTTTATTACTGATCAACATACTAATTGTTACTCAATTCAGTTGCTTGACCTTTAAGCAATATATTTTTTAAACTTATTTTCCATGATTGGTCTTTGCTCTGCAGATTAAATTATGATTTGTGTGCTTTTAGAGAGGACCTCAAAAAAGCAACAACTGTGCAGTCCCAATCCTTGCATGCCCTCCAGGAGGAGAACAGCAGGCTGACTCGGGAGCTTGACAATGACCACAAAGACAAGAGTGGCTTGGTGAAGGTGCATCGCTTTGACCTTTGCCTTTTATATGTCCTTGAACATTTTCAAATTAGAAACGTTCATATAAATTTCAATAATAAAACTACTATTTTTTTCTACCCTGCTAGCTGGAGGATGAGTACTCGAAGCTCAAAAAACAGTTGGGGGAGCTAAAACAAAGGTAAGGGAAGTAGTGGTCATTCACTTTGCAGCACAGATTTTGGCAGCCTCCATCCTGTCAGTGTATCATTGCAATCTTGTTTTTTAGAAATCTGTTTTTACTGTCCTATACAAATGAGGAAAGTATTTCCCAATACCACAACAAACATGCTAACATTCTTTCCAAGCCACTGCACTCAAATCTGGATGTTAATATTTGTGCCTAGCTCTAGTGTTGCTCCAGTTTCTTTTGTAACTTGACTCTTTGCACTTGTTGTACGTAGCTCTGGATAAGAGTGTCTGCTAAATGCCTGTAATGTAATGTAATGCCTTGTCATATTAACATTGTAGCCTTCTAAACATTAAAATCAAAGAGATTTTCCAAAAATATTTGTAGGTAAAAATGTATTTTTGGGATGAGATCTAACAATGTACTCTGCATCTACACAGTTGATAATGATTACAAACCAACACATCCATATTTGTCCATGTTAAAGTCCACATTTTGAGATATAAGAAGTCAAACCTGTAACAATGTTTTTTCACCTGTGCACAGTGTCATATAAGCTGAGTGTCCTACATATTGTTATAAACTTTGCCTTTACAGTGTACCAAACAATGCCTTCAGGTATTTGATGCCTTCAATTTTGAAGGCATAAAATTATTCAGTCATTACTTGGTCAAAGCTTTCTGATGTTTAGTTTGTTTCAAGTTTTCAGTTATATCAAATATAATTTCACCAACTGTCCTAGCTACCTTTTAGTGCTTGCTTTCCTCACTCATATTATGTGATGTATCTTGGTTTTTCTCCATTGTATTCCCTATCTACTTTACTTTTACAATATCATTAATGAATTCACATCAAGTGCACTTTCTTATCCTTTGAGCAAATACTTGATATAAAATGGGTCACATACTGAGAAAAATTAGTTCTTTATTTAAACCGATGTCAATTTTCTTTTTTGAAAATTAATTGCTGGAACATTAGTGAGGAATTTCTCAGTCTGAGACCTATTTCTTAGATATATGTTATACTGCACCTGTTTAGTCAGATACTTCTCCATTTGACAGTGAGAGTGCCTTGAAGAAAGAGTTAGACAAGGAAAAGGCCAACTTTCAACAATCCCTCCATAAAAACAGTGCCTTAATCTCAGAAAAGAATCAGGAGCTGGAGACCATGAAAAATGAGGTGAGAATTGGATACGTGTTGAAACTTCATCATTCAAATGGTAATAGTGATAAAAAATTTGTGGTATGATTTGATTATTTTCCCACAAAAGGTATTCTGGTTCCGTTCTTTCTGCCATTTCCCCAGCATTTTAACAGCATTGATCTTCTTTCTTGCACAGCTGGTTGTATTGCAAGATGAAGTTTCCACACTTAAGACACTCCAGAGTACCATTAAGGCCTTAGAGAAGGACAAGGCTAGTCTTCAGCAGTACATTAAAAACCTGGAAAAGGACTTGGCTCTTGGGGCAGGCAACATTAACAAATCCTCAGGTAATATCTTGTTTAATTCATGTCTCCATCTAATTCTGGTGGCCTCATGGAGTATATACAATTGAGATTGCATCATCAATTAAACATGGAAGTCTGATTTCTTAGTTTGCTAATATAACATGGATTAAATTGTTATTCTACTACTGTAACTTTTTGCTGCTCCCATTAGGGATGCTACAGCAGACCATCCATCTCAATCTCTTCTTCTCCTCTGCATCTTCCTCTGTCACACCAGGCACCTGCATGTCTTCCCTCACCACAACCACAAATCTCCTCTTAGGTCTTACCCTTTTTCTCTTACCTGGCGGCTCAATATTCAGTTATTAACCAGATTTTTTTTTCCAGGTGAGGCAATTGTTGACCAGCTGAGGGAGGACAAAGAGACTGCAGAGAATCAGGTATACATATACTATACTCACTTATTAACCAGAATTATCCCAATAATGAAAATATGGGGCCAGGACAACAATTTAATGTGTAGTCTTGGAATTTTTTTACCATGTTTGCATCAAGACAAAGATGTTTTCCTGCTTTATTTGCTACCAAAATTTCAATTTTATCAATATTCAGTAAATCCATGATGGGATTTCAGTCCTATTCTAGGTAATAGTATTAAAGGTCCTATATTGTAACAGTTTTCAGCAATTTCATATAATAGCCAGTGGTCTATACTGAATGCTACTGAAGTTTTCTCTTAACAAAAAGTCTGAATCTAATTTGATGAATTAATTATACAATATCTGTTTCACTTAAACTTAGCAAACAATCTTCTATGGATGTAGTTCTTTTTTTGCATACACCAGACATTTATAGTATGAATTATAATATACACAGTCTATATTGGACAGACTGCCCTGCCAATATGCCACAAAACAAGATTTGAACTAAGCCTAATTTGTAAGGCAAGTCTTGAAAAAAGTAGAGTACACCACAGAGTGCTGGCTAACATTTGCATGTTGGTTGTTTGTAAATTTATTTCACCTCCCCTCACTCTCTGGAAGGCCATGGAAATATTTTTGCTGACTGATGACCTAATTGGCTCATTTAACATGGCCAGCTTTTCTTATCATGTTGCAAGGTGCTTATTGTTTTTGGTTACAGTAATCACTCTATAAATGGACCTCAAATGATGGATAGCAGGAAAAGCTGATGTGCAACAGCGGGCTTACTTGAATTACTAAATAAGAAATAATTGGATGATTTCACATGAGCCCAGTTGGGACACAGAACTTAAAATTAAGTTTGAAATTTCATTTCTAAAAAAAGTGAGCTTTATGAAAAGACCTAAAATCTTTAGAGATGACACATCAGAACTATTTTTTTTCATTTTTAGCCTGATTATTCAACCCCTCGCAGAACAGAAGAGCCTGCTTTAGTGCACTGATTCCCCTGTACTATATCCAAACTATAATGGTCTGAAATGCAGATCCATAATGTATTATGTGTTGCAGGTCTGAAGTCATCCTCCCTCTGAAAGAATATTTTTGCAAAATAACTTATCAGAATCTCTTCAACAGTTTACAAATTGTACTTCAAAAACGTATAAAGTCAGAAGGTAGATTGAAATTAGGTCCACTTTATTTGGGAACAACATGTGAAAATGACAACAAAAAAATGTGCACGTGTGTGTGTAATTGAATGCATATGCATGACACGGTTATCACCAACCACACACTTCTGACGCTTGACATATGCTATTTGTACGATTAAGAGCAGAGCTGGTTCAAGTTTTAATTCTTACAGATGATGGCTGATGTCGCTATTTACGACACCAGAATTTTCTCTAGTATAGTCTATCAGCATTTGCTTAAATATGTTGACTTGCAGTCAGTGGGTTGAGCTAATTTTAATTTCAATTTTGTCTTTTCCTCCCTTTCCTTTTCCCTGAAACCCGTTCCTTCTCCTCTGCAATGTCTCTGATGTTGGCAATGCCACCACGCAATCAGGCAGCGGTTTGTTACTGTTTTTAATCAGTTTCTCTCTCACATGGCTGTCTCATATCACTGTGATTCTTAATGTTGTGCTCTCCCATGGTCTGACGATGTGAAACACTTGATGTCAAAACCATAATCACCTAAAGAGGAATCAAGCCTAATATATTCCTGCAGCAGGATTCTGCTGTTAACATATAGCCATTTAATTTCTTAAAGGAAAGTTAGCACCATGGTGCAGTGGTTAGCACTGACTGTTACCTCACAGTAAGAAGGTCCTGGTTTGAATCTTATGCCCGGTCGTATCTGTTTCGAATTTACATGTTTTCCTCATGACTATGTGGGTTTTGTCCGGGTGTCCCGGTTTCCTCCCACCAACAAATAAAGATATGCAGGGACTGCAAATGTGATTAGCTTACTAAACTGCAAAAGCGCTTTCAAATTTAAAGCTTTAATCTGGTGGAGTACATTGATTGGTGACATTAATATAAAAAGATTACATGGTCCCTTTTTTTTAAAACCTGTTTTTTATTTGCTTGAAAACTTTAATTATCCTTATCGATTGGTGTAGTATTTTACATACCAGCATCATTGGGGAGGTTTTGGGAGACGTCTTCTGCTTCACATGTGTATCAGCAGGGTATGCTGCCACACTGGTTTCTTGATTCATGCTCAATAATCCAGATAAGGAAATCACAAAAAAGGTGAATCGGTACAACTGGATCAGAAATTTATTCATAAACATTTCGTCACTCATACAGGTGACCTCTTCAGTCTGAATTGACTGCAAACATCTCCATCCTTATAAACAATACAATGCATACCATCCATCCATCCATCCATCGTCAACCGCTTATCCGGTGTCGGGTCGCGGAGGTAGCAGATTTCAACCGGGACCTCCAAGCTTTCCTTTCCCTTGCAACATCCACTAAATATTATTTGGGGATCTCAAAGCGTTCCCAGGGCAGTGTGGAGATATAATCCCTCCATCTGGTCCTCGGTCTACCCCGTGGCCTTCTCCCAACTGGACGTGCCTGAAAAACCTCTTTTGGGAGGCGATCAGGTGGCATCCTTACTAGATGCCCGAACCACCTCAACTGGCTCCTTTCTATTTGTAGGACCAGCAGCTCTACTCCCGAGTCCCTCACGTATGTCTGAGCTTCTCACCCTATCTCTGAGGGAGAGGCCAGACACCCTCCTAAAAAACCAAGCCACTCCAATTCTCCAGTCCAACTTGTGCTCCATTCTCCCCTCACTTAAGAACAAGACCCCGAGATACTTGAACTCCCTCACTTGGGGTAAGGACTCATTCCCTACTCGTATTGGACAATCCTCTGGTGTCCTGCTTAGAACCATGGTCTCAGATTTAGAGGTACTAACCGATCCAGTGAGTGTTGGAGGTCAGAGACCAATGATGTCATCAAAACCACATCATCTGTAAAAAGCAGTGATTTAATCCTAAATTCACCGAATTGCAACCCCTCTCTTCCATGACTATGCCTGGAGATCCTTTCAATGAAGGTCATAAACAGGATAGGTGATAAGGAGCAGCTCTGGCGGAGACCAACCCCTACTGAGAATGAGTCTGACTTACTACCCAGAACTCTGACACAAGTCTTGCTTTGCGGATAGAACAATGCATACCACATAACAAAAGGATGCTTTCATATGCAAGTTAATCATTGACTTCACAGTCAGAGGTAATTAGTACTATTCATAGAGGACTGGAGAATATTTATCATCACAGCATTATAAGACGACGACAGATATGCTCCCAGGCCCACACATTTGTTCAAGGATAGTCATTCCCTCAACAAAATTGGCCTCTTTAACCCCCTTTCAAACCAGCGTTCCTCCATATCAAGGATGTGAACATCCTCATCTTTGAATGAGTGGCCACTTGCCTGTAGATGGGTGTATACCATTCAGATATGTGAACAACACTTGGGTTAAAATTGAATCTCCGGAAGTACCGCATTTTACTGAATATATTAACTCGCTGGCCAACCACATCAAGTTCACCAGGTATGATGGGAAAAATAATATGTTGGCTTTCTTGGCCTGTGAAATTAAGATTGATGATGGGAGACAGTTTCTTGTGAGTGTTTATTGTAAATCCACATATACAGATCAGTATTTACGGTTTGACTCCCAGCAGCTACTGGATACTGGGAGTCATCAGGACTCTGTGCCACTGAGCTGACAATGTCCTCACTGACTCAGTGTCCTGGGAGGGAAATAAATCTCAGATTAAACGGGCCCTGGTTAAGAGTGGTTATCCCAACTGGGTATTTGTTAATGATAGGAAGCCTCCCGAACAGTGCACCAGCCAAGTGAAGGGAGAAGTGGAGCTGCCCAAGTGCAAATCGGTGGGAATTCTATATGTGGCGGTAGTTTCGGAACGATTGAGACGCACATTTTCCAAACCGTCTCAGTTACTTTCCCCCAAACACGTGTCAAAAGTTGGTCCACCCAAAGGTTCGGGTCCCCCAACACAAACAGAGTAATATAGTGTATGCTGTTAAATGCCAGGCGGACTGCAGTGATTTGTACATCGGGGAGACCAAACAGACGCTGGCTAAGAGGATGGCACAGCATAGGAGAGCCAACACGTCAGGTCAGGACTCTGTGGTCTACACCCATCTACAGGCTAGTGAACCACTCATTCAAGATGATGATGTTCACATCCTTGATAGGGAGGAACGCTGGTTTGAAAGGGGGTTTAAAGATGCAGTTTATGGTACGAGGAAATGACCATCCTTGAACAGGGGTAGTCGCCTGAGAGTACATCTGTTGGCTTCTTACAATGCTCTGATTGCAAATATTCCCCAATCCTGTGAATAGTACTCATTACCACTGAATGTCCAATCAATGATCAACTTGGATATGAACCCAGCCTTTTGTTATATGGCATTGCTGTAGGTTTTATTAGGGGGGAATGCTTGCAGTCAGCTCAGACTGAAGATGTCACCTGTTTGAGTGATGAAACGTTACTGAATAAACTTCTGATCCAGTTGAACTGATTCACCTTTTTGTGAGCAGGGATAACGAGCAGGGTCTCTAAATCTAAGACCATCGTTCTAAATAGAAAACTAGAAAATTGCTCAAATCGAGTTGGGAATGGGTCCTTGCCTCTAGTGAGGGAGTTTTTACTCAGTTGAACCAATTCACCTTTTTGTGACAATGCACAGGTTCAATTCACCTCAATCAAATCGGAGTGAGTTTATTAGCCATGTAGGTTTTCACTACATAGAATTTGATTTTGGTTTCATGGTCCTCACAGGTAATTCACATAGAATGACAACACAGCAATATTCAGATAAATACACAATGATTGACTCTATACAGACAAAAAGAGGAAATAAAACCCAGTTGTGCAGTGGATATATCCGAGATATTGAAATTGCCTACTTCCTTGAAGTAGTTTGAGATGACGAAGTATACTAGTATATATATAGTGTACATTACAGTATATCTAAGATGTATTTTTTGACTGACAATTTTAAGCATTTATTTGAATGACAGCCTGTAAAAAGAAACCATTTTTATATCTCATTGTTTTGGTGTACAGTGCACTTTAGTGCCCACCAGAGGGGATGAGTTGGAACAGGTTATGAGCAGGATGTGTTTGGTCAGGTAGTGATGGTAACGGTCTTGTTTTTATACAGCACTTTTCTAGTCTACAAACTGGTCTAGTGATCAAAGCACTTTACAATGAAGGTCTCATGTTTACCGAGCATGGGTGATTAAGGCAGGATGCCTCATTCCTGATGTTGCCTGCCCATTTCCCGACTGATTAAATTAATGTCTTGAATGGAGGACAGGTTGGCACCAAAGAGGTTCTCTGCAGACCTAGCTAACCATTAAACTCTGGTTGTTCCAGTTTATCTAAACTTCTCATTTGCCTGTGAAGATGAACATTTGAATCTATTAGCCAAAATTAAAGGTGGAGTTATTTGATTTAGATACCATAACTCCAACTTTTAGAAATGAGCTAAAGTACTTATTCTGCATGCATGTAAAGTTTATTTAGGCAAGTCTTACATAGCAATCCAAATCTAGTTATGAAGGAAGGAAGGAAGGAAGGAAGGATTCCCTTATCAGTCCCGCAAGGGGAAATTTGGATTTCTCTGCATTTTTGACCCAACCTATTGTGTAGGAGCAGTGAGCTGCCAACATATGGCGCTCGGGGAGCAGTTAGGGGTTAAGTGTCTTGCTCAAGGACACCTCGACATACTGTATGCAGGACCGGGGATCGATCCTATAACCTTCCGACTGCCAGACGACCGCTCTACCCACTGAGCTATGTGGGCCCCTAATGGGTCTGTAAATTGAATACAGTAGCTTTTTTTCTGCAATCTGTAGTTCCAATTTATACATTTCAAACTTGTTTTCATTTTTTAAATGGGGGCTGATTCCATTTTTTGTGATTCTCATACCTGAATTATTGAGTATGCATCTGGACATGTAAAATGGACCTCTCTTTTTAATTTTTAAATGGGAAGTTTAGATAAACTGGACTCGTCTGAGGCACATTGACATATGTTGGCATGTCACACTGATGACTTTGTGAAGCAGATTGCCTGTCTAGATCATCTCCAAAAAACTCCACAATGAGGCAGATATACAAAGTACACTACACCAGTCAACAGAATATAATCGTAGTTGAAAAAAAACAGAACTTTCATTTGAGTTGATAATTGAATGGCTTGTTTTGTAACTCATTTCCTAGCTATAATCCCTCTTTAGTTGATGGCACATAGTGGTCAGGTTTAACTTTTAGGACTGGGGGGATTTATTTGAGGTGTGGCCAGACATGATACTGGTTTGTTTTTTTCACAGTCTTTTTCATATGGTTAAGGGAAGTTGTTGTAAGGGAAGAATACCCACATCAAATCTTGGTCCATTTGGGGTATTTTAATAGATAGCCTACACCTACATTCACAAAAAGAAGCAATGACTATTGGTAATTAGTAGAAGGTTATTCTCGAACATTTTCACTGACACTGCTCATTCCTAATTTCAGATAGAGTTTCTCAATTCAGTCATCATTGACCTCCAGCGGAAGAATGAGGAACTTAAGGGCAAGCTCGAGAAAATGGCAGCTGCTGCTCTCAATGGCAAGAATGCCCGTGAGCTAGATAACCTTGATGGGTGAGTTCACGGTCCCAAAAATGTTTTTGAAGTTCCTTAAAATCGTATAAGATTAATTTTAATATACTGGGTCATTTCATTTTAATGTTAACTTGCCCCACTCCCCCTAGTGTGGACAAGAAGCCTGAAAAAAAGAAGACCCCACCACGACTGTTCTGTGACATCTGCGACTGTTTTGACCTTCATGACACTGAGGACTGTCCCACTCAAATGCAGATGCCGGAGTCCCCTCCACATACCGCCTACCATGGCAGCAAGGATGAGGAGCGGGCCTATTGTGATATCTGTGAGGTCTTTGGCCATTGGACTGATTCTTGTAATGATGACCAGACCTTTTGAAGCCTTCCAGGACCACCGATAGCACAATCGGTATATTTGCACATTGTTCAGTTTTTGGTTTTTTGTTTGTTTTTTGCAGTGCTTGTTGGGTTTGGGATTACATCTGTTTTTTGTGCTTGTTTTTGCCAAGCTTCTTTGCTGTACAAGCCAGCCCTTAATTGCTCTTAAGGGAGAATTGTCTTTAAAATCAATACCTCCCTCGTCCTAAAAGTTTGACAAAGTGAAAACATTTAAATTACGAACAAGTTATTGATGAAAGTCTTGGTGAGAAATTATAAGTGTGTTAGGGAATATAAAGGGGGTATTGTTTCTGTATCTGTTTTGTTAATGTGAGGGAAAGGATCCTGTTGATGAACAGTTTCCCTCAACTTCTGCTAACTTATCTGTACCCCAAGATTTTTTGCACACTTTTTTCAAGGGGTTACAAGGTGTTCATTTGAAACTGTAAATGACTTGATCTAAAAATAATTGGTTTGCGCAAAAGAAATTGGTCGAGCGATAGTTATATATATTTTTTTACGCAAGGAAATACTAGGTAATCTTGAAGGGTTTGTCTGTATGTGTGACAGTCTCAAAAAGTAAAAGAAAACAAGGTAGCATTTTGCTAGCTCTGGGTCAGAGTGAAGCGGTGAAACCCAATACTGCTGCCTATAGTAATCTCTTTTTTAAGATCCATAATGGGCCTACTCCATGACTTTTCTGAGAAGAAAATGGTTGGACCCAAAGTAATTCACTCTAATGTCCTTAGTTCCAATTCAATGGCCTTTACAAAATATCTTATCTGAAATTGATAATTTCTGTAAGAAAAAAGAAAACAAACTTTGCCATTTCTTACATGTTTTGAATATCTATATAAAAATAAAAGACGTTTATGCATAAAGTGAACATTTAAGTCCCTTTCATGTGGTGTCAAATCATAAAGCCCTTAAAGAGCGTTTCATTCGAGATCTAGCTTCATCCACCTTTGATAGACGGTTCACAGACATTGCAGCTGTAAATGTGAAATCTTTGAGAGATGTTTATTCACAAATCCCTTTCAATTCCCCAAATGTGTCATCACACACCTCATGAAAAGTTTCCGTTTTTGATATTAGTGAGCCCAAAACATCATTCAACATTAGTTAATGTTTTCAAGATTTGCTTTTAATAATCTTAATCTTCAAAAAAAAAGTCAAATTTATTCCAGTTTTGCTCAAAATAATTATTGAACAGAGTACTGCTAATGTTGCATTTGTGAGACCGATCTAGTCTTTGGAGGCTTTCTGAGAAAGTTTCAGCCGAGTGTCTTCAGATTCAGAAAGCCATTTCTCCAGCTGCACACTGAACTTTACAGTCAGCGGTTGAGTAGAGGGAGTCTCATCTGTTGGGCATCCACCTTGCTCTCACCGTTCTTTGCCTTTATGGAACAGAGTTGGAGAGGAGACTTCGGTAGGTTGAGAAGAATTCTTATTTGAATGTTGGTTTACTTAAAAGTTTTTTGATTAAGACAAAAACATAGAACATGTAACCAGATCATAGGTTCTTAGATGTATTGTGAGAAGTTTTGTTGGGACATGGTCTGTTGTCTGCTGTCAATCAATACCTCTGACATCACCTTTACATTTTATGGCCAATGTTCTTTAGATTTAATGACACTAAGAAGGTGAATTAAGTTTCATTAGCTGTATTCACATCCAGTACTTCTACTTTTGAAAGTTCTGGAAAGACCAGGAGTGGTCTACATTTGTTTGTTGGTGATTAGTTTTTAGTTTGAGGATGTTTCGCCTTACATCTATTATTGGAATAATACAGGTTACACTCATTTTCAACAGCTTCACTGATCTCCTATTTAAAGGCCTTTTGTCTCACCAGCAGAATGAAATGAACAAAACAAAATATGCTGACAGGGCAGGTGGAAATACCCCAAAGTTACATAGCAGGACATGAACCTGCAACATCCGACTCCATGGCATGCGCTCTACCCACTGAGTCACATCTTACCTTGCCTTATGGCCCTGAGGCTGTCCTCCTCGGCTCTGAATGAGAAACCAAGATCACAGACAACGTCCACCGTCTAGCTCCCATTGATGAGGCTCTGGAGAGGGATGTGGATAAGAGTCGTAATGGGATCATCCTGGACTAGGTATGTCAGAGACTTCATCCACTTGTCTTAACATTTATTCCCATAACCAGCCTTGTTCAGAAACTGCACATCATTTTTTTTTTAAAAGATTCCCTTATCTGTCCTGCAAGGGTAAATTTGGATTTCTCTGCATTTTTGACCCAACCTATTGTATAGGAGCAGTGAGCTGCCAACATATGGTGCTCGGGGTTAGGGGTTAAGTGTCTTGCTCAAGGACACCTCGACATGCTGTATGCAGGACCGGGGATCGATCCTGCAACCTTCTGATTGCCAGACGACCGCTCTACCCACTGAGCTATGCCGCGTGAAAGAAAGTAAAGCCAATAAAGTAAAATTTTAAATTAAAATTGTAATTTTCAAAGATTCATTGCCATTTTATCACTTACAAAGCAAAGAAGCTCATCTGAGTTTAATCGAGTTATTAACAAGTTATCCGGTGGTGAAGTGGGTTCTCATTGGTGTCTAAACACAGACTGCAGCCTTCACTTCACCATAATTAGCGCCTTTAAAACTGCTATTAGTGGAGCATAATTGGCTAAGCCTTACATGGCGATAAGGGTTAGGTTGGATAAAGGATCCTAGATTTGCTAGTGTCTCCCTCTGGGTTGTCCCGGCGCTCATGGTTAAGAGAAAGGGAAGTACTCTGCTTCATTCTCCTCCAACAGCCAAGCACTGTGCTATCGCCACGAGACTGATGTGTGAAACAGTGAGGGCTAGTCATCATGTGACTTAGAGGAGACACATGCTACGGCTTTCTCCTGCCCGTCGACACTCTAGAGGGGCATCACAGCAATCTTTGGGGGGTTTGGCCGAGTTTAGTAGCTGGGACCTCTTCTTAAGATGCCGGCCATGACGGGACCTAGAAAGTGAATTTTTGTGGTGTTCATATCACACCTGTTTAAAGACTTGAATTTTTATCCATCTCAAAATTTATTTTTCAATACCTTTTCCTACTCTACTTGAAGCCAAAGTCACCATAAGATGAATCTTCAAAGAACCCATATCACCAACAATGTAAGAACTTGTGTGGAAGAAGTCCATGCTCTCTCCCCATGTGTGCTATGTCAACACTGTAGAAAAAGGGACATTAGAAGAAGAAGAAATTCAAAATTAAGTATGGACGCACAGTAGTTAAAGAAGAACAGCTGTGGAGATATATTAGAATTCTGGCAATTCAATGATAATAGCTATATTTATTCAAATCAACTTAATCACCAGTGGGTTTAACCAAATTACAAAAATTGTTGCCGTTGCATGCAATCTGCTACTGAAAGTCGTGAATAAAATGGACGGTGATGGTGATGGTCAGCATTGAGATGCTAGTACCATGGCCAGAGACTTGACCTGGAACACTGCTGCTGGACATGTACCAAGAAATTATCGAGCACAATTTCATCTTGGAACAGGCTTCCACAAGCAAGACATCATCACAGGTTAGTAATGATGAAAATTATAATAAACTTTATTTGTACAGCACAATTCATACAATAAATGCAGCTCTGATTGCCTTATCCATCCATCGTCAACTGCTTATCTGGTGTCGGGTCGTGGAGGTAGCAGATTTCAGCCTGGACCTCCAAGCTTTCCTTTCCCTTGCAACGTCCACTAGCTCTGATTGGGGGATCTCAAAGCGTTCCCAGGCCAGTGTGGAGATATAATCCCTCCATCTGGTCCTAAGTCTACCCCGTGGCCTTCTCCCAGCTGGACGTACCTGAAAAAACTCTTTTTACCTCCTTAGTTGAGCTCAACAACGTCCCATCCTTACTATAAACAGCTTGGATGGTTCCCCGTTTTAAGATAAGATAAGATAAGATAAGATATACCTTTATTAGTCCCACTGTGGGAAATTGCGGTGCAACAGCAGCCAGTGTAGAGCACAGTACAGAGACATCACATCAAGGAAACAACATGTAGTTGGACAACATTAAACAGGGTAGGGTAGGGAATCTGTACATTATATACAGTATGGACAGATAGCATTCATTATTGGTTATCCAGTATGTTGTGGTTATTGCTG
>OMLC01103550.1:5277-34337 GCA_900302585.1 Regalecus glesne | reverse complement strand
GGCCATACTGGTGCTGAATGATGACAGATCGCTTCTGTAACCTGGAGTAGAATACACACACACACACACACACACACACACACACACACACACACACACACACACACACACACACAAACACACACACACACACACACACACACACACACACACACACACACACACACACACACACACACACACACACACACACACACACACACAAAGGATTTGAAGCCATGGATGAGAAAGCATGGGATGATGTGCTGTGATGAGAAACACTGGTTTCTGTAAGAGGTGGGTTTTTAAGGGAGTTATTCCTTATCCAATGGGAGGGTCTAAGGACAGGGCGTTATATTAATGTAAAGTCCACTGAGGCAAATTATTAATTTGTGATAATGGGCTATACAAATTAAATTGATTTGACCAAGAGGCAAAGTTAAGCATGATATTATGCTGATGAGCCAGCTTCATCACCATCACCTTGTCATTTTGTTCAACACAGTCTATTTAAGTTATTTTCTTAAGGGACCACATGCAGTTTTTTACATAAACATCAAAATTTGAAGCATTGCGCCAGATTACAGCTTCAAGCTAATTTTAATCTACAGTCCTTGTATCTCTTTTTCATGGTGGGAAGAAACCAGAACACCTAGAAACACGATATGGGGAAAACATGCAAACTCCACACAGGAAGGACCTGGGATGGGATTCAAACCCAGGACCTTCTTGCTGTGAGGCAACAGTGGTAAACTGTTGTTCCACTGTGCTACTATTCATCAAATAATGGCTTGTAAGAGCTATTGCTGAAAATTTAGCTCATCATTTGATAATATTCCTATCTCCGTGGTTGTTCAGTGTTTTACACCATACAAGGCTGTCGGGACCTATTTGTACACTGATCCATTTGCACCACTGACTAAGTTCTGGTGGGGGAAAGGCCTTTTTTGTGAAAAGTTGATAAGTCTCTACAAAATGGAGGTGGTGACCATCTTACCTTCTCCTTACCAACTGGAGCAGTACCTTTGAAAGGCAATACCCTTTAAGAAAGTAATAATTTCCCTGCAAATGTTTTAAAGATCAAAAGTGACATGAGGGGATTTCAAATACTTCAACTTTTGCAATAGTTTAAGCTTTGGTTAGGCAAAAAGTTGCATTAGCTGACCTATATGGCAGTAGGCAACAGGACAAAAATGAAATTATTCCGCAGTATTAAGCCATTTAAAGTGGAATTCCCAATGAAGCATTGAAGCACCAACAACCTTTAAATATCTTAATTTGAAAATAAGGCCATGAGTTTGCCCTTAATCATACATTTTTATCTCTGCCAATAGAAACGTCCAATGCTAATGTCATGTTAAGATTCCCTCAAGAGACAAGGACCATGGATAATAAATATAAACTCTGCCCAACCATGCTGTCCTTAAGATTAGTTCCTGAGAGTTTGCAGAATCAAGAGTCAATGATCACAATAAAAAAATTGAAAAAAATAACAATTAAGGGACCATGGCCACCAAATGTAATCATTTGATGAAGTGCAACAGATTATAGCTTTAAGCTAGTTTGTGTTTGCAGGTCCTGCATGTCTGTTTGATGGTAGGAGGAAACTGGAGCACCTGGAGGAAACCCGCTCAGACACAGGGAGAACATGCTAACTCCACACAATAAGGACTTGGTATGGGATTTGAACCAGGACCTTCTTGCTTTGAGGCAACAGCGCTAACCGCAGTGCCACCATGTTCCCCATACAATACAATAAAATCATTTGTTTTATCCTTTAACATCCACTCATTGACTTGGTAAAAAAAGCAACGAAAAAGCTCAATAACAAAATGACTTCATATTAGCTCTTTCATAGTTTTCATTGTGGTTGAAGAGTTTGTTTCTGTAATGTTTCTTAGCGACTCATCCTTAAATTCCCTTTAATCAATGCACTCCTAGTGAAAAGACCAGTCTCCAAGATCAAAATATCCCTCTCCCGTGGATCAAAGCCAACCACCAAAGCATGATTTAAATGTGAGTAAAGTGTGCATGAATGTGTTAATTTGTGTGGTTTTCCATATATATGTCCTTGCACATGTTCATTTTGCATTTGCTCAAGTAGATGTTGACAGTGCAGATGAATAACAGCAAGTAGCAGCAAGATGGGGGAAAACAGAAAAAGATAAAATGCCAGGTAAAAATAAAGTAGTCTTTACCTGACATATCAAAACTGAAAGACATGCTAAGCGGCCTCATTACTGCAAAGAGAAACAGTTATGACATTGGACAGCTGTTGGGTGTAATTAGATGCTGAATTGAGACAAGGATTAACAAAATACAATGTAATTTCCAGGAAGATTTTGCGGACACTCTACAGGGCTAAAGTATGCACAAAGTTTAGTCTCAAATCATTTTCCAATTACAACAGATAATAACAACCCAAACAAGGCACAGTCAATGTTGACTGATATTCTGAAAATTCAGCAATTTTGTGGGGTTAGTGCTGTTCCTATAATAGAATTTCAAACATGTAGCCATGCAATTTAGTGTGCTAGCATTTTGCACAATATTGCAAACAATACAGTTAACCAAAATGTTAACTCATCCTGGTGGCAATGTGGAAGGGAAATTTAGGCAAAATTCAAAGCATTGCTGTTAGAGAATAGAGCAGACATAACAAAGCATATTCAAATGCATAAAAGAAACACAGTTCACAAAAATGAAGCCATGTTTCTCTTGCTTTTTGTTAATTTTTGCATGTGGTGGCCATCAGGTTTGAACGGACATCATTCATGAACATCAGACTCATCCTTTAGGTTGAAATATTACACTGCTTTGTAAAGCATAGCCTTGAGTGGATTGGTAGCTGTGCATGTGTTTCTATGTGTGAGCGTAGCTATGTTTGTATCAGAGAATGCTATATACTAAAACATAGAGTAAAAGCAGATGAGAGAAACAGAGTTCCCTACCCAGCCTTCCCCTGCGTATCTCTTCAGGAGATACTGGCCGAAGTTTCCTCTCGGCTTTGATCTCCTCCAGGATCCGCTCATGCAGGGTGGGGGGTAGCTGGGCCTGGGGCTTCAGCTTACGGGCGGATACCTGCCAGGGGTGATGGGGAAAAAAGTGTTGTGGAATGAGAGAAAAAGTGATGACTATTGGTACATCAGTGCTTATTGGAATGGGGATCCATTCAACTTGATACTCAAGAGCTCTCGGAGTGAGCTTATTTTGTTAGTTGCACTTGAGGACTGAATTTCAGAAAGGGTTCAAAAAAAGAGGTGAATCAGTTTAACTGGATCAGAAGTTTATTAAGAAACGTTTCGTCACTCACCAGGTGACTTCTTCAGTACCTTGATGCCACACAAAAATACTCTGGTTTCATATGCAAGTTGGGTGATGTACTTTACGTTCAGTGGCAATGAGCACCATTCACAAAGGATTGGGGAATATTTTTGTCTTCAGCTCAGACTGAAGAGGTCACAGAGTGACGAAACGTTTCTTAATAAACTTCTGATCCAGTTGAACTGATTCCCCTCTTTTTGTGATTTCCATACCTGGATTATTGAGCATGTATCAAGACCTTCAGAAAGGGTCATTTGGGATCTCTGTCTCAATCTGATTATATTATCATTATTGTATTGTTTGATGAGTTTTTGCCATTTTCTTCATTTAAGCTTTTAGTTTTTATGTCTTTCCCTTTTCTGATGTGAACTTTTAATTATCTTTGGGCATGAAATGTGCCACACAAATAAATTGACATTCCACTCAAAAATATTTAAAGATATCAAATTAATAAATAAATCTCATTTTTTAGGGACAATGTATATTAATGAACATTTTGAATGCAAATATACCCGATTTGGCCACTTGCTATATGGTAAATGGACTTGTTCTTACATATCGCTTTTCTAGTCTAGCAATCACTTAATGCATAAAGACTAATATTAATCTGTTGTCCGAAGTGGTTATGGGTTCGGTGTCTTGCTTAAGGACACTTCAGCATGCTTTCTTAAGGAACTGTGGCTAAAACCACCAATCTTCCGATCACTAAATAACCACACTCCATCCTGAGTGATGCTGCCCCTTGTCTTCTATCTATCTTCTAAGATACTATGTTATCTATCTTGATTAGTTTCAGAGGTTTGCAAATATGATATTTCCCCTCACTGATATCATTGGCACACACTTAACTATGGAAATTAAGTCATAGTAAAGAATATTTGGAAAATATAGCTGCGCTATCAATATGTTTGATATGGCTTTTTAACAGTGAATAAGCCTTATTAGGAACTCGCACCAAAATAAAACGTTGCATTCAAATAATGAGCGCAGTATTCATCAGTCACATTTACCAAGAATCCCTTGAAAATATCATGTCATGGTAACCCCTACCCATCCCTCCTCCATCTCTTTGACCCCCTTCAGATAGTGTTTTTCTCCATTCAACTAAAGAATGTTCAATATTCAAGAGTAACATAGAAACGTCTTGAAAAATGCTCAATGATCCAGGTACGGAAATCACAAACTAGTTGAATCAGTTCATCTGGACCGAACATCTTGAAAGAAATATTTCATCACTCACACAGGTGTCATTTTAAATCTAAGCTAACAGCAAGCACCCCCACCCTTATAGACAATACAGTGGCAGAACAACTGAAATCTAGGATGGTTTCATATGCAAGTCACCCATTGAGTGAACTTTCAATGATAGTGAGTACTATTAACAGAGGATTGGGGGATAGCTGAAATCACAGCATTGTAAGATGGTGACAGAGAGAATGACTTTCATTGAGGGCCAGGGCAAAGAGTCCATCTAGAGTGGAAATTGAGTCTCTGATGATGACAAACTGTTTCAGGTTGGTGAGATGTGACTGGAACAAAGAGGGAACTGCACCAGTGAGGCCTAGACAGTCATATAAGTAGTCACATAAAGGGTTGAGGAGGATGGTGTGGCAAACTGTTGAAGGCTGCAGAGAGGTCTAGGAGGATGAGAATATTAATGTCATCAGAATCAGCAGCAATTAGGTCATTGATGATTTTGATAAGGGAAGTCTCTGTGCTGTGATGTACTCTGAAGCCAGATTGGAGAGGTTAATCAAGCTTATGGTCAGACATGTGCTGCTGGAATTGGGCAACAACTTCTCTTTCCAGGATTTTACTTAGAAAAGGAAGGTTGGAGATAAACTGGTAGTTAGTGAGGTCAATTTGGTCCAGGCCTGCCTTATTGAAGATGAGGATGAATGCAGCACTCTGAAGATGGAGGGTACTATGTTAGACTCTAAAGAGGAGTTGATAATGCCCAGAATGATGGGGCGAAAGGTAAGTATACACTCCTTGACTAGGACTATGGACACTGGGTCAAGGGAAGAGGTCGAAGCCTTGGCCATAGTCACCAACTTGTAAATTTGAGGAGTATCCACAGAAAAGAAAGAAAAGAGGCAGCACTTAAGTAGGCATGTAGCAGGGGGAGGAACATCATGTAACTAAGGTGCAAGCAGAAGGGAGCAGGCAGGTTCTAGAAGCTACTGGTGGTTAGCATCTACTTTGGCCTAGAAGAAGTCCAGAAACTTAGAGCAGTGGTCAGGGGCACCTGGAGGGCAGGGGACACCATCATTTGATGGTGGAGTGCAGCATTCTGGTATGACTTTTTTTGGTTTTCAATGACAGTGGAGTAATAACGTGTTTTGGTCTGGGAGAGAGCATCTTATAGGGCTTCATGTGGGCTTTAAAGACCTCTCGGTAGACAGTGAAACTACACCTTTTATCAAACCTCTCCAGTCGATAACTAATGGCCCTCATGATGTGAGCTTTGTTGGTGAACCAGGCGGCAGGACAGGAGAAGGCGGTAGATTGGGTTTTGAGAAGGGCAAGAGAGTCAAGGCTGAAGGATAAAACTGTATTTTAGTGGGCTACCAGGCCATCCATTGTAGTGTTGGGAGGATCAAATATTACACTGGACACTGGTATGTTGGTCAGGCCTGGTACACTCATTGTCTTGATGTTCCTGAATGTGATGGTGAATTTTGTGCCTGGGCAGGGAGACAGGAACAGATAAGTGGAAGGCATGATGGTCAGATACAGAAATGTCCAGGCATTTCAAATGGATGGGGAGTTGTACCAGTGGGGCACACCATATCCAGAATGTAATCTATAACATAGGTGGGACCTTGAACATGCTGTATTTAGTTAAAGCAGTCCTGTACTGACAGGAGCTGTGCAGCTGCTGGAGTCCACATAGATATAGTAGTCACCTAGTAGGAGTGTAGATGGAGACATTTAGCAAACAGGAGTAGCTGAGATAGCTCAGACTTAAAGTTAGTGGAGGCTTTGGAGTAAGTATACAATTTGTTGTAAAAATACAATGAAAAAATAAAATGGCTTTCTTTATTTTCTAATGTGAAGGGAACACACTCAATTAGGAGACATTGAGTATTGGAAATGATTTAATCAGGATGTCAGCATAATAGGCAGCCCACTACCAGCCTGGGTGTTTGGGTTGATCTAGTGTCATAAATTCCTGCTGATTTTTCCATGTCTCAGCTAACCATCGAAAGTTATTTCATGTCCATGATGATGTTACGGATGAGTAGTACTTTATATTTTAAAGAGCACATGTTCAATAGCATGAATGAATGTTGCAGTGTTGTTCATAGATGCTAAGGCAGGTAGGAGGAATGACACTGTCAACACAAGCCAGGGTCTTCGGATTATCAAAGTGACTAAGAAATTTGTTGTAAAACATCAATGGTGTGGTGCGATAGAATGTCTGTCAGATAGTACAGATGGAATAGCATGATCAGAGTAAACAAATGACATCAGGAGGCTATATGGAGATGGTGGAGCTAATTCAAGAGTCTGGGGTAAGTAGTGTCCGCAAGGCTATTTGGAGTGATGTGATGGCTGAGGTTCAGATGTACCAGTACAAAGTAATTTGTAAATGCCATATCAGCAACAATGGTACACCAGCTACTGAAGCAAGTATTCAGAGAGGAGGCATTCACCCCTGGACCACAGCAGCAGTACACAGGTGAAGCCAAAGCAGGATGACAGGTCCAAAAGAGAGATAAGGAATAGTCCTGAGATATAGACAGAGAAAAGCCTGGTCAAGGTGTACCAGATGAGGAGGCAATCACCCCTGGACCACAGAAGCAGTACACAGGTGAAGCCAAAGCAGGATGAAAGGTCCAAAAGAGAGATAAGGAATAGTCCTGAGATATAGACAGAGAATAGTCTGGTCAAGGTGTACCAGATGAGGAGGCATTCACCCCTGGACCACAGTAGCAGTACACAGGTGAAGCCAAAGCAGGATGACAGGTCTAAAAGAGAGATAAGGAATAGTCCTGAGATGTAGACAGAGAATAGTCTGGTCAAGGTATACCAGATGGGATAATCAACAGTTTGTTGAGTATGCCAGAAGATTTTTACCATGCTAGCAAGCTATCTGGCTGACAGCTGGTTAGAGGAGTAGGGGAGTAAACAAGCTGCAGATGATAATCAAACTGTTGGCAAAAGAAAACTGCAAAAGCATTGAGGTAAAATAGGATGTGACTGACAGTCAACAATCCACAAAATATCCTATGTGCAATGAAAAGCAAAAATTGATTCAGACTGGAAAACAACAACATACACACGAGCATCCTCCAATCAGTCACACAGTGCGATATTTAAAAAAAATATTTTATTGAAAAAAAAAAACCAAAACATTTACGGACAAATGCTGTGGAAAATGCTGTTGGTGTTAATGAGGTTGTGTTCTACTCACTGGGTTGAGTGGTGGTCTGGACCTGATGAACTCCAGGATGACCTCATGGGCACTCTTCTTTAACCTGGGGGGGATGTCTCCGTTCACCTGCAAAAATAAACAGACAGGTAAGAAAGATAAGTTTAACACCGAAAAAAAATAATCAGCCGAGATTGAAAGTGATCCTTGTTTCAGAAGTAAATATTTCTAACCAATTACTTCCCATCTCATCAACATGGAAAATTTAAACAACTGCTTACTTAACATCATGTGATGTAGAAAAATATATAGACACAGTCTATATATACAGTCTAACAGTCAGATAAGTTGCAAAGAATCCTGTTGTGATGATATGCATTCTCCTGAGTTTAAAAGACAAAATATTTATTCTACTTTTTTAAGATCCCTATTCATCATCTGCTTTTCAGAAGCTAAATGGTGTATAGGCTGCTCGTGGATGAAAGAGACGAGCTGGATAATTTCAGAATGCCTGATTGGCCTGATGCTTTGCTCGTTACTTTACTTTTGGGTCGTGGTAACTCAGTGGTGGAGCATATGCTTCCAAGTTGGACACCAAGGATTCAAACCCACTGTGGGGCATCAGGAAAGAGTATCAGGCCTCAATTCCCACATAGATGGTAAATGTGAGTCATACATTGTTAAACACTTTGAGTAGTCATTAGAGTAGAAAAGCAATATGTAAAAAGTAATCTATTTACCATTTACCATTTTCAGCTTATCAAGATACAACCGGAATCATCAACAATACCACAAATGGACTTCCGGCTGTTGTTCGACATGTGAGGCTGCGAGGTCCTGAGCTCTGCATGCAACTTTTAATTTGATAATTTTAAGCGTGTAAAATACTGTAGCATCACATGAAGTAGCACTGTTCTCATCACTCCCATCATGCAATACACTCCCTTGTGGGTGAAACTGTCACGGAGTCTTTGGTTCGTTGGAGTAAAATCCCTCATTGTGCCAGTTCATGTCAGTGATCATCCTATGCTCACATTTGTCAAGTATGTGTGCAGCAATTGAGAAGACTTTCTCCATGTAATAATACATCCTAACACATTGCTCACTACATTGTTATTAGAAGTGGGATAGAATACACCAAATATAAAAAAGACTTCTTGCCAGACCTCGCCATGGGTCAGCAACAGACTGAAGAGTACCTGGCAAGGAAGAAGATTAACCGGTACCATAAGACAGACCAAGGCTGCAAGTCAGGTGAACGAGCATTTTGCCTCCCCTGCAGACTTTGGTGGATTTCCCAATGTTGGGGCACGTATTCCCTGAGCCTGGCGAACCAAGCATTATGCCTTCCCAGACTGCCCCAATAGAGTAAGTCCCCCAAGGCCCCACAAATATGAGTGCAGGGAGGACCACGCTATCTGCCGCTGCCCCAGAAGTGATAGCAGCATAGACTAGTTTGAGCATGTTTCCTGGGAAACAGAAGATCTCACTCTCATTCATGACTCGGAGCGAGCAGTGGAATCTGAGATGCATGCTCACCAGTGAGAAGAGGATACAGTGAGGTGTGGATATAGTTGAAGACTGGACTGTGTCCACAGTGCCCGGCAGGGTATGCTGCTGGCTTAAAGAAGTGTGCCTGAAAGTGGGAGCAGAGCAGTGGGCGTCAAGTCAATGAAATTCAGTGAGACTCAATCTTTTGAGCCATACCTAGCACAAGGGCAGCTCGCGGCTTGGCTCAGTGATTGGAGCACAGAAGATACGGCTGTCCACCTGAGCTTTTCCCCGGAAGTGGGGCCCTCCAAGTGCTTTCGGTTGCGCCCTCATTGGCTGGCATTGGCTGCCAAACATGAGGCCATGGAGCAGTAGATTAAGAAGATGGAGAGCGTGTATCATTGTTACCAGGGGATGATGCAGTAAGAGATTGGCAGGAGGCGGCAAATCCTGAGGAGCTGTGGGAGGCACAGGTCAATGACCCAATCCTAGCTAAGATGGGCCAGTGGATTGACGCATGGAAACAGCAGTTGTGGCAGGACATCTCTGCCTTGGTGGTGGAGGCCAAGGCCTACTATTTCCAGTGGGTCACTCTTGCATGACATGATGGCCTTCTCTACCAAGTGTGGCAATCCCCGGGGTGAGAAGTGGACATCTGGCAGTTGCTGGTGCCCAGAGAGCTCCACCAGTGGGTGTTATGGGCTGTCCATGGCTCAGTGGGGGGCGCGCCACCTCAGTGTGACAAAGACGCTGCACTGACTTCCTCAACACTTCCACTGGGTGGGCTTCAGGCAGGATGTTGAATTTTTTGTGCACTGTTGCAATGCCTGTATCGCCAAGAAAGAGCCCACCGGATGCTTGCACACCCCTCCCCCCTTCAGCAGTACCAGGTGGGGGCACCCATGGAGCACCTAAGGGAAGCACATGACTTTGCCCAGAGTCACCAAGCTGATTCAGAGTGTCGCTAGAGCAGGCGTATGACACCGGTTGCTGGGGCAGGATGTTCTCCCCTGGTGAGCAGGTGTGGGTTTTCTGCCCCAAACTGAATAAGGGCATCTCACCCAACCTCACAAACCGGTGGGAAGGACCCTGTGTGGTGTTAGAGCGGCTGTCGGATATGGGTTACCAGGTGAGGCTTAATTGCAGGGGACCTGTTGTGGTGCTGCACAGGGACCGTTTAACACCGTGCCATCCCCTGGAAAACCGCAAAGGAATGGGGAACCGATGCAGTTCACCCGGAGCACCCCCTCCAGCAGCCTCAACTCTGACCAGTGGGGTGGAGCCCTTGAATGAGAATAGCAAGCTTGAGCCAAGGGCTCAGGGGAGTTCACGCTATAGGGGAGGGCCACCACAATGTTTTGTGGATTTTGTTGGTTGAGCAGTTGAGTCTTTTGGATGATCCATCCGACATTGGATCTAAGCACGTGTTGAAGTCAACTCCAATTTTCATATGGTGGAGAGTCAAGGTTTGAGATGGATGAGAGAAATCTAACAAAACTCTCATCATCATAATTAGGTGCATAAACATGTGCTAGCACTACAGGAGTATTGAATAAAGTTCCAATCACAATAACATATCTCCTATTTCTATCAGCAATTACATCTGAAGCAGTAAATGTGACATTTCAATGTATTATGAGAGCCGCCCCCCTGGCCCTTCTATTGAAAACAGAGTGAAAACTCTGGGAAACCCACTTTCTTCTTCTTTTCAAATGATCATAGGGAGACAGATGAGTTTCTTGAAGAAATGTAATCTGTATATGCAGACTATCTAAGTGTGCCAACACCTTATTGAGTTTACTGGGTCAACCTAGTCCTTTAACATTCCAGCTGGCAAAATTAATCCAAGCCTTATTGTTAGAGAGAACATACTGTTAAACTCTGTTCCACAGCAAAGGTGAAGCAATAGAGATATTGTTGCCATAACAACACATTAAGTGGATTAAAACAACAGATAAATACCCCACAAAAATAAATTGCTGCAACAAGGCCTCTATTACCACCTAACAAAGCAACACCCCCCCCCCACACACACACAATATTGGCATAAACTCACTCTATACCCTAACATGAAGCTTTAACACTAGCTTTAAGGCTGTATAACCACAGCGGTATTCAACCCATGAGAGGAGGAAGGCAAATAAAACATTGCCTTCAGGCGTCACAAAGTAATGACCACAAACTACAAAAAGCATAGCTAGATCCACGATTAAACACCAAATAAACTTGAAATGTGTGGGATTCAGGAAAAGCCCACCAAGACGCAGAAATGTGTCTGAATATTCTATCAAGAACCTATTCTAAGGCATTCAGAATTTGCTAACCTTTAGAGGAAAAAATGAGATATTAAGAGTTAACCTCTGCATTCAGAAGATAAAGTCCATCGCAGCAGCCAACAGTGACCATCAATCCAAACCTAGGGACTTAGAAGAGGCTGATTTGACATAGTCCATAGCCTTCTGTGTATCTGTGAATCAACACTCGTCTCCACCAGGCATTGGGATTCTAAATGTAGCTGGGTGTCTGAAGCTAAACTGGGCGCCCGCGATGTTCTATAGAATCTTCCTTACAGCTTTGAAAGCCGCCCATCTCTTCGCCTCTCCTGCGGTCAGATCTCCAAAGATGTGTATGGCCTTTTGGCTGTATCCAAGATCTCCCTTATCTCGAGCCAGGCGGAGAATCTGCTCTTTAACATGGAAGAAGTGTACCCTGAGAATGAAGGGTCTGGGTGATTGCCCTGCCTTTGGGTTATCTTGTGGTTGTCAATGTGCTCGGTCGATAAGAGGTTGATTTTCGAGAACAAACAGGTCTTTCAGGAGATTAGAAACATACACTGTCGGCGTTTTGCCTTCTTCCCCTCTGCAATGCTGACTATCCTTAGGTTGTTTCTCCTCAACCTGTTCACTAGATCTTCACATTTATTGAAGTGCTTGGATCTCAGCTTTGAGAGCAGTCATGGTCACTTCCATTTCGGCTAAGCTATCGCTAGTTTTTTTGCTTAGTCCTCCACCGCAGCTAGTCTCTCCTCTTGTAGACTGATGGTCTGCTGCAGGGCTCCTGGTGTTATAATCAGCTCTGACTTAACAGCAGCATTCTCAGTTTGAAGTCCCTTTAGTGCTGCCTCAATTGAGTAACAAATGTCAGCTTTCAAAGATTCTATTATATCTCTGAGCATAGTTGCTTTTACCTCTTCTTCCTCGTTATCATGAATGGTTTGGTTAGCAAAAGCTGTGTGAAGTTTTTGGCTTAGGTTTGCTTGTTCCTGCCATTCTTGGGACTGAAAACTTAAAATTGTTGCTTCAGAATGTGCTAAAAAAGTCCCTCAACTATTTCCAAAGTAAACTATTGGCTAAATGGTCATTTTGATTGATTGAAATTTCACCTGTTGGCAGCTGCTGAAAATCACGTCTGCATCTCACCAGCACAACCCAGAAATCTAGACTTTATCAAGTTTTGACACAACACCTCTCTTCAAATGACTAATCTTTCCAAGCATTGAAAAAAATAGTACATTTCTTATCCATAAGGAGTGTGAGGAAGGATGTTTAGCTTTCCAGTGAATCAAAATTAACCTCCTAGCTATGAGAAAAATAAATGCAATAAAGTCTGATTTAGACTTGGATAATTTGACAGGGTCAGTGAGGACTCCAAATAAGGCTGCGACGGGGCATGGCTCTAATTCAATCTGCAGCAGATCTGAGACAAGAAAACACAGAACACCAGCATGTATATATAGAGGAATATGTCCAAAACATATGTAACAACATATGCCATGGTGCTGATGGCATCTATCACAGATTGGATCAGTGCTGGGATAGACATGGGATAGCCTAGCCTTGGTCCAGTACACTCGGTGTAAATGCTTACATTGAATTACCTATGCCTAGCATAAACGGAGGACAAGTGGACCCGGCCGAAAACAGAACCCTAGACCAGTGTCAAATCCATCCCCAGATCCTGGGACCAGAGGGTTAAAGGGATTGATCCAGAGGAGAACATGGAAATATTATAATTCTATACAATGTGGATACCAGCCCCCTACTTAAGAGGGGTAGCTTAAAAATCCTATCAATAGAAAGATCTGCAGGGATATTAGGAACATATATTTATATCTCTCTATAAAAGTGTTGTACTTGTAAGCAAATAAAATAAATGAAAATGGGTAAGCTCAAATTTCTCAATTAACTGTTCAAATGGGGCAAATGCACCATCTACAAAGAGTCCCTAACTGTGAGTAGACCCTTTTGGTGCCACTGCCTGAAACCACCATGCTCCATAGAAGGAGGGAATAGAGCATTGTAGCTGAGCGGCATATGGAGAGGTGTAGTTTTGACTCCCAAATGTTTACAGAACCGTTTCCAAAACCACAATGTGGAAGTGACAAGTTTGTTCTTTCCACGGTTAGAGTTTTCTAATAGAGGGGGGCAAGTGACTAGTGCATATAGTGTATCAGATGCACATTAAAGGGCCTCCGTCAGACAGATTCCGTCAGATTTCTTTGGATCTGCCCGCATCCAGTACTTAACTATTTGCAGGTTGCCTGCCCGGTAATAAAATTAGAAATTAGGTAAAGCCATCCCTTCAACATTATTAGATTTTTGTAGGACTGTTTTACGCAGCCTTGGGACCTATTTGTTCCAAATGGTGATATTACCACATCCATGCCGAGAAAGAAAGACTTAGGATTAAACACTGGGATACACTGAAATAAATAGAGAAAATTAGGGGGGGACATTCATTTTTATTGAGTTTATTGTACCAGCTAACAATAAGGACAGTAATGACCAGTGGTTGAGGTCATCCTTAGCACGTGAAAGTAGAGTCTCAAAGTTTATCTTGAGGACATTGTTGAATTTAGGAGAGATTGCTATGCCCAGGTATTTAAAGCCATCTTTTGCTACATTAAATGCACCTTTAACAATGAGCTCAAGGGGCTGGACTTCATTTTTGTCAAAATTGAGTTTATATCCTGATATAGCCCAAAAGTATATTAAGGTCTCAGGAATATGTGTTATGGACTACATTTGATTAGAAATGTATAAAATGAGGTCATCCGCATATAATGACACTTTCTGTTGCTTGTCACTGTGGACAATACCCTTAAAAGCCATTAGGTTGCAGAGTGCAATAGCCAGAGGTTCAATTGCTAATGCAAAAGAGAGAGCGAGGGGGGGTAAACAATCTTTTCTGGTACCTCTATAGAGGGGAAAGCAGTCAGAGAAATTAGTATTTGTGCGCACTGAGGCCAGGAGAGAAGAGTAAAGAGGCCGCACTCATGCAAGGAAGCCTCACCAAAGGCAAATATAGAAAGACAGGTAAACAGATAGCCCCACTCCACTCTGTTGAAAGCATTCTCGACGTTCTTATAGACGACTGCCTCAGAACATTGAGGGTTGTTGTTATTATGTATAACATTAAAGAGATATCGTATACATACATACATATATATATATACCTGTTTTTTCCCATCCGAATTCCCTGAGTTGCCTACTGCTCAATCAGTCGCTTTGATACCCTTCTAGAACATCGACAGAAAGGCGGAAGCCACAGCATGTGAGTCCTCCAAGTCACGTGAAGACTAACCCTCACTACTTTTCACATCGCGGTCTCGCAGGGAAAGCACAGTGCTTGGCCGTTGGAGGAGAACGAAGCAGAGTACTTTCTGGGCCCGGATAACCCAGAGGGGGATACTAGTGGAACCCAGGAATTCTTTATCCAAACTAAACCCCTATACCTATGTGAGACCAAGCCAATTATCCCCCACTAACTTTGGATCTCTGGCTGTGGTTGGAAATGGCACAGCCAGGAGTCGAACATCCAATTTCTTGACACAGACATGCATTGATCATTGGTGCCTTAACCCCCTATGTCACCGGAGGCCCTAAGAGTGTCTGTTTTTGATAAATCCAGTTTGGTCTGGGTGTATAATCGAGGGATGAGGAACTTCCAATCTAAGAGACTGGGCTTTAGCAAGAATCTTAATATCTGCATTTACTAACGATATGGGGCAATATGAAGAACAGTGGATCTTTATTCTTCTTCAGTATTAAGGAGATAGAGGCTTGTAGAGAGAGGGGGCAGTGTGCCAGACGACAAGGATTCACTGAACACATTTAATAGAAGAGGCACAATATGGGCAGAAAACTTTTTTTTATAAAATTCTATTGGGAGTCCGTCAGGTTCCAGGTGACTTTCCAGATTGCACAGAACATATTGCCTTATTAATTTCATATCTATGTAGAGTTTGATCAAGGTCTCCGTCTGGCTGGAGGTAATGATAGGCATTTCTTTATTTTTATTTGATTAAAGAAAGATGTCAATGCATGAGAGTCAGTGTTATGCTCAGATGTTTAGAGGGGACTGTAGAGGTTTTTAAATGCTTCATCTATTTCTAAAGGATCAGTTACTATGCCTGAGGGAGTATCTATTCTAGGAATTAGATTTGATGTGGGGGCTTGTCTCAGTTAGTATGCTTATAGCTTGGATGGTATTTCCCCTCTCTCATATAAAGATAATCTCAACTTTAATAGTTTAGCTTCTATCTGTGCAGTAGCCAAAATATCCAACTCAGATTTTAGGGCAATAGGTCTTTTACATCTCTCTGATGTCTGGCTAGAAACATAGTCATCATCAAGCTGGGCTATTTCAGTGAGAAGCCGAGCTTGACACTCTCTGCACTGTTTCTTCTGGAATCAAAAACCCAGAGCATCACTGCGACACCGCCATGCCTCACAGAAGGCAGGGTATTCTTTTCAGCGTATGCTTCATTCTTCTTCCTCCAGCGGTACCACTGATCCATAGGCCAAAAAGTTCCACATTTGATCAGTGGGGGTTGCAGTGGGGGTTGAATGATGTTGATTGCAACTGCGGCTGCTCCCCCTCCTTGATTTGCTAGAGAAATTAGAATGATATAATTGTCCAAACCATTTATGACTTCATTTTTGTGTGGTCCAAAGCCCTCGAATCACTTTGTTGTAAAAAAAAGCAACCATTTGTGGCCTCCAGTGGCATAGGGGGCTAAGGCACCTATGTTAAGTGTATCTCTGTGTCATGCAGTTGGGTGTTCGAATCCTGGCTGCACTGTTTCCAACCATGGCCGGGGGTCCATAGTTAGTGGGGCATGATTAGCTAAGCCTCAAATGGATTTAGAGCTTAGGTTGTATAAAGTATTCTAGGTTCACTAGTGTCCCCTTTAGGTCATCCTGCCTTCTCAGTTAAGTGAACAGAAAGTACTCTGCTTCATTCTCCTCTGACGGCAACTACTGTGCTTTCCCTGCAAGACCGTGATGTGCAACATAATGAGGGCTAGTCGTCATATGATTTGGAGCATTCACTTGCTACGGCTTCCTCCTTCCTGTCAATGTTCTAGAGGGGTATCAAAGCGACTGACGCAGCAGCAGGCAACTTGAGGAATTCGGGTGGGTGACAAAAGGGGGATAGAATTTAAAAAAAAGGTAACCATTGCCTGCAGGTTGTGAAAATCGTTGAAAACTCAATGCACTTGACTGGTGCATTCAATTCAAGCCCTTTACATTCCAGCTAACAATGGAGTGAAAACCTTTCGCTGCCACCATATGACATTATATCAGTTAATGTTGCAAAAAAGAGTAGATAAATAAAAGATGGCAGATGGGCAGGGGTATTATATAAGACCATGTAGTGGGAACGGGATGAAAACAGCCATACAAAACAAAACAAAAACAAAGAAAAACAAAAATGTACAATGAAAACAAAAAACTTAGAGCATTTAGAAAATGTAAGCGAAAACAAAAGCCAGAAACAGCTTCACAAACAAGCTGCACTTATGAACATTTTGGTATATTTCAGAACTTCAAGAAGCTATAAGCTTCAATAGGAACATGTGATAATATTAACACAAATAGCAATTAGGGAGTACTAAAAAAAACCTATTATAAGGCTGAGATATCCACTAGGCTGAAGCAGTGGGCCAATAGAACAAAAACATGAAATGACTTGAGTGAGCAAGCGCAAGACAGGACTGAGGCCAGGCAGTGAACAGAGGAGATAAAGAATCAACATTTGCCACATTTCTATTTAAATTAGCTCGTCTGTCAAACCTGGGGCCTCATCAGCCTACCTTCACAAGTTATGGCCAATCTGCATGGTCATTAGTCCACAGCTGCACAGTCATTAGAAGCAACGTTGTTTTTCACCTCAGTGAGGCTTCCTTGAAATAGTGGATGCTGCAGGATAAACCGTTCAGCTGTGGCTGGATTAACAAAAACTGTGCTGCTGGCTGTTCAGTAAGGTAATCCTCAGATCGCCTGGGTAGAAGAATCCATAGTCCTTGACCAAAGAATTCCCACACAGTAGGTGTTTGACATCTGTAAATTCCTCGCGTTTCTTAGATTGAGCAGTCGTGAAGTCGGCAAAGATATGCACCTGTCTGAGGCAGTGAGTCGCCCATCTCCCTGGCATTGCGAAGTAGAACGGCCCTGTACCTCTGATGCATCAGTCGTAAAATCACCGGCCACGATGCATCATTACTCTTTGGTTTAGGATGTAAGGCTCTGTGAGCAAGATTGGTTGCTGTTTCAAAGATAAGATCCAGAATATATGTAACCATTTAAGTTAGCCAGCTAGCTACTTGAGGACCCTCTGCCCTCTCTTTTAAGCCAGTAGCTCCGATGTTATGCAGTCTAGATCTACGTTCTAGCTCCTCACATTTAGCTTTCAAGGACAACACCTCACTGGTCAGGGTGGTGATAGTAGTGTGCTAATCCCGTACAGAAGCTCCACAAAAAACGGCAGTGTTCTCAACATTGACCAGCCAGTTAGCATGAGAGTGTAATGTAGCTTGTAGAGCACTGATAGTGGAGGTCAATTATTCACGCACAGACAAAATTTCAGCTCTCAATGATACAACCACTGACTCCATTTATCCAAAATCGTTCTGTCTTTAATATGTTCACCTGGTCAATGAAAGTCACCACATTTAAAAGAGCACTGGACTCGCCGTCCTCACTGCATGCAGAATGTTCATTATCTTTAGCATTGGCAATTAGTCGCTTAGCACTACGCAATGTGGTTGACCTTGACTGAAAAAGTTCGAAAAGTTACAAAAGTCCGATTAAACAACTCATGACCAGCAAATTAATTCAAACTAGATCCACCTAGTATGTAATTAATATACTTTGAGATAGTACCTGTCTTGAAAATAAGATTTGCCATCACATTTCCAAGGAGCTCACTTAACAACATCTAATCAGCTCCAAAACCAGAAGTGCCCCTGCCCCCCCTCCAGAGCTATTAAATGAATGTTGCATCAGGCTGAATTTGACAGGCTTTCCACTGGCCAAGCAGAACGGGCTATGTTACAATCTAGACATTTGTTCTACGAATATGGAGAGAAACCAAGCAGAGCCCTTGCCTGCAGTCTCAGACATACTTCCACTTGTTAGATTATTGATAAAATTGAATCTGTGTCAGGGTTATTATCAGACTCAATAGACATCAACAAACAGTTTTGTGATTTTTACTCTAATTTGTGCACTTCTGATCCTCGCACTGATCTGATATGAATGGATGCTTTTTTAAAGCCCTAGATAGCACTACTGTGGATGAGAAATTAGGGGATTCTTTGGATAGCCCTATATCTTTATAAATAAGCAAAGCCATCTCATGCATGAAAAGTGGGAAATTTCCAAGCCCTGATAGCTTTCCTACATAATTTTATAAGACGTGCTCAAAGATATGAACTCTCTTACTAAAGGGGAGTCACTTTTAAACTGACTAGCGATATATTTAATTACCTGGCTGTGTGTGTTACAGAATCTCATTCTCAACTTCTGAAACCCAATTTTACTCCACTCATTGAGCGTCCTTGTCCTTGGCTGGGCAAATCAGTATTCTTAAAATGAATATCCTTCCCAATTTTTTTGTCCAATGTCTCCCACCATTCCTTTCAAAAGTAAAACCCCTGGGATCAGGAAATTGTCTCTACGAGACCTAAAGTTCTGGGTGGAACGGCTCTATCAAATCTATCACTGAGCTGCTAATATCAAAGGCTTATTGTACTGGTGGTGGGATACATCACCCCTGGATTTACCTGCCCGGTTAAAAAATTGAGTCTAGTTCTGTAGTCCAATATCACTTTTAGCTATGTTTGTTGTTTGGTTTTTAATTAGTTTTTGCTGTATTTTTGTAATTAATTATTTTCTGTATTTGTGTTTGCTGTCTTTGTGTATATGTCTGAAAGCACAATAAAATATGCGTTGATAAAAAATACCACATATGTGGGTTCATAATACAAACAACCTGCAATCATTTAAACTGACCTGAGTGTATTCAACTGCTGAAGAAAATACTTCTTTAAATCATATTCTCTGATGACCCTCTCAATGGAGGATTTTGTTGCATTTTATGGGTAGAGCTATCTTAATGAAGTCAAGGTGAGTATATTATAGCTCAAGTTTGTTTAAAATTGGTATTAGGAAAACTAATTGCCAACACACAAATCAATTAACAGCCTGTCTCAATCAGTTATCCACAGCGCAATGGTGGAGCTTAGAGCACTAATCTACTGAGCTGTGGAGGCAGTGGTAAAGGCAAATGACAAAAAAGGGGTGAATCAGTTCAACTGGATTAGAAGTTTATTTGGAAACGTTTCGTCACTCACCAGGTGACTTCTTCAAATAACTTCTTTGAAGAAGTCCCCAGTTGAACTGATTCACCTCTTTTTTGTGATTTTTATACCTGGATTATTGAGCATGCATCAAGACATAACGGCAAATGGCTATATAATTTTTTTGGAATATATTAGTAGTTTTCAAAGCTATTTATTTTTTCATCTTAATGTAATCAAGAATTCCCATAAATGAATAAAGCATCAAATTAGAATGGGTAATTTCAATGACCAGTTACTTTTGAATATCACAAGACTGAGCATGTTTAACAATGTTAGCTAGCTTGGATACAGTGACACAAAATGTATGATTTTCTTCAAACAAAAAAGTGATATGGAAGACAACTCTGCACCAGTAAATGCTCCAAACCATACTGTGAGGAAATATGCCCCTTATTAAATTTGGATTCATAATGGCAGGTATTGATGCTGAGTTGAAAGTGTATTGTGTTGAATGTTGTGAAATCCTGTCAGATGATCCGGTTAAAACATCAATCTTCCATAGACACTTTAATACAATGTTTTGGGCAGCCAAAAGACTATTTCCTTTGCTATTCAGTGGCAATGAGCACTATTCACGAAGGATTGGGGAATATTTGCAATCACAGCATTGGCAACAGATTTACTCTCTGGCCACCACCCCTATTCAACGATTGTTGTTCCCTCTTGACATAAATGGCCTCTTTCACCCCCCTTTTTAAACCAGCGTTCCTCCCTATCAAAAATGTGAACATAATCATCCTTGAATGAATTGCCACTAGCCTGTAGACCCCAGAATCCTGGCCTGACGCGTTGGCTCTCCTGTGTTGTGCCATCCTCTTAGCCACCGTCTATTTGTTCTCCCCTATGTACAAGTCACTGCAGTCCTCCTGGTATTTGACAGCAATTTATTGTATATAAGTGGGGGAGGGGGGTATGCTTGTAGACTGCTCAGACTGAAGATGTCACCTGTTTGAGTGAATAAACTTCTGTACCAGCTCTTTTTGATTACTGAGCATGCATCAAGATATTTTACCCATTTCGATGAGGACTGCCTTAAACTTGGCGTGAGTACGAGCAAACGACATGTAAGATGGCTGACTACAGGAACCACCAAAGATTCACTCCCCGATGCAGGTAGAGCCATTTGATGCCCAAGGGGCTTCGAGTTAAAATATATGAACAGACAGATCTGCTTAACAAACGGTTGAGACATCTCAACGTCACCATCGACATGCTGAAAACGAAAGAGGAGTCGGGTCCTAGAGAAACTCCTAGGGCGTCTAGATGAGACATCTTTACAACGTGTAACTGAATTCACGAAGGAAGGTCCATCTAGCGCCGAACGAGAAGTCCAAAGCCAGGCAGAAAAAGAAGTTTGACTTACTTTCCGCTCGCCATAACCATTGGCAGACGACGGATGCCCTCAATGGTGGACAGCAAGGAACAGCCTGGCCAAACGATGGTGACACAGACCAGTGGGTGAGGAGCATGTCCAACCAAGAACTCAGCCGGGCGGAGAGAGATATCTTGGGCAAGGAACTGAATTTCTCGGTTGCACCGCAACAAATTCCAATGGTGGAAGTGATCCGTAACAGTAAACTCATGGACACAGAAGTGGAGCAACTGAGAACAAAGGTGTCACCATCCAACATCCGCAGAGATGAGAGAAAGGCGCTCCTGACTCTCAGTAAGAACAAAGATATCATTATCCTCCCAGCCAACAAGTGCAGATGTACAGTGGTGTTAAACCAGACAGACTACCATGTGAAGGTAACGATGCTGCTTAGTGACAGAGCCACGTATGAGCCACTGAAGATCTAGGCTATAGTTACAAAAAGAAAGTGATAGATTGTCTAAAACTGTTAGAACAGGAAAAGGCTACTAACAGAGCTTTGTACTATAGACTGTACACAGGTGAAGCTAAACCAAGTCTGTATGGTTTACTTGAGACTGATCGTATGCATGATTAACTCTGTCAAGTTTAATATATCTAAGTTCCTGGCTACTGTTCTCGACCCGTTGGTAGGGAGTAACATCCCCCATATTCAGAAGACTAGGGACTTTGTTAAGAAGGTGAGGGACATTAACATGGAGGATAAAATGATGGTCTTGTTTGATGTTAAGTCTCCCTTCACCTGTGTCCCTGTTGATGAGGCAGTTGACGTGGTCCGTAAGATATTACAGGATGAACTCTCCCTCAGAGACAGGACCACCCACAATTCTGACCAATTGTGTTAGCTTCTGAGACTGTATCTTCAGTCTATATACTTCACATATAAGGGCCAATATTACAGGCAGAAGCATAGGTCTGCTATGGGTTCCCCTGTTTCACCTATAGTGGCCAACTTTTATATGGAGGAAGTAGAGATGAAGGCTCTGGCGTCATATCCAGGGAGTCCTCATAGTTATTGTTTCAGGTATGTGCATGACACAGGGAGGATGCTAAAAATGACTTGTTGGCTTTCCTAGATTGTGAGGTTAAGATTGGTGATGAGGGACAGTTGATTATAAGTGTGTACCACAAACCCACACATACGGATCAGTATTTACGGTTTGACTACCACCACCCTCTGCAGCAAAAACTGGGAGTCATCAGGACTCTGTACCACCGAGCTGACAACGTCCCCACTGACTCAGCAGTTGGGAAGGGAGAGAAATCTTATATCAAACAGGCCCCGGTTAAGTGTGATTACCCTAACTGAGCATTTATTAAAGCCAGGAAGCCTCCCAAATGGTGCTCCATTGAACTGAAGAGAGAAGAGGAGCCCCAGTGCATACCAGTAGTGATTCAGTATGTGGCGGGACTGTCAGAACAGTCGAGATGCGTATTTTCAAAACACCACGTCTCAGTTACTTTCAAACCCCTGAACACACTGCGTCAAAAGTTGATTGAACCCAAGGGTTGGGTCCCCTGGCACAATTAGAGTAATGTAGTGTACGCTGTTAAATGCCAGGAGGACTGCAGTGACTTGTACATACCAAACAGACGCTGGCCAAGAGGATGGCACAACACAGGAGAACCAACACGTCAGACCAGGACTCTGCAGTCTACACCTATTTACAGGCTAGTGGCCACTGATTCAAGGATGTTGATGTTAACGTCCATGATGGGGGGGAATGCTGGTTTGAAAAGGGGGCTAAAACGCCCCACATTGGGCGAAGATGTTTTTGTGGGGTGGCATAGCTCAGTAGGTAGAGCGATTGTCTGGCAATCGGGGGGTTGCAGGATCGATGGTTGTCGGATGAAATATACCACATAAAACAAATTAGGCCCTCACCATGACCTTCCGAAGTTTGTATCTTTTGGACCGAATGTCATCCATGAGCATTTCATAGGGAGTGAGCTGGTATTCGATGGGCAGAGGGTTGTACTGGCGCTCCTGGACCTTCTTCAGCTTAACTCCATCTCGCAGGTCTTTCATTACCTGTACCCAGAATCGGGCCTGACAGTGAAAAATACAGAGAGCATAGAAAACAGTCCTCAACACAGGGGAATAAAATAACATGACATCCCCCCAAAAAGAAAAAAAAAACCCTACTTGAAACATAATAGGTCAGATCACAACCGGTTGTCTGTTATCTGTCCTCCTCATAGGTTCTTGAGATGTATACAAATTATTTGGAAATGAGGTGATAAATTAAAAAAATAACATGAAAAATTGACTCGTCTCAATTTGTCATACTGTCAGTCCAAAGTAGATTATTCTTATTTTGTTCCTCATCAGTTAATACGTTACTGATCAGGTGGAATCGCGGGGTGACCTGAAATGGGACAAGCGATTGACAAAGAACGGATAATAAGGTGGTGTCTCACCACCTAAATGGTAAATAAACTTGTTCTTATATAGCACTTTTCTAGTCTAATGACTACTCAAAGCGCTTTATAATGAATGCCTCACATTTACTGAGTTACGCGAAACAACATGAACCCACAATGCCTGAATTTCAGGCGTGCACTCTACCCATTGAGCCACCTACCCAGTCTGAATTCTGAAGGTCATTCAGATCTTTGCTGGGGTCTTCTGATGATGCTCCCTCCATCTTCCGTAGGTTCTAAAGAATAGAGAAAAGTGAGAGAGGATAAGGAAAATATGTATCAGTATAGAGATATATGTATAAATCAAATAGGAGACATAAAAACAAAGGATAGCCAGTCAACTGATATCATATCCATTATTGTCCCCTTACCTTTATGCTATGACCACTTAAACTAATGATAATGGTTCCCTTATCAGTGTCATTCAGCTGCTCTGACTAACAGTAGTGAGCAGCTGGAGGAGGGCTCTTTGTGGTGAGAAAAAGGCGCTTGTGTGAAGGAGAGTGTGGTAATGGAGGATGGACAGGATAAGTCCCCAGTAGGCTAACAGCTCTACCTCACAATTGGCGAGCTTGGGAGAGGGGAGTTCAAAGATGATGGTAGGTAATCTATATATGAATGAACATGCACTACAAATAAATCTGTCATATACATGTACATGTTACCCTCAATTATTTTGACTTGCCAAAGAACAAAATAAATAGTGGTGGATTTTCGCAGGCGCACACGCCAGTGAACATCCAGGGGATGAACATTGACATGGTGATATCTTACAAGTATCTGGGTGTTCAGCTATACAATAAACTGGACTGGACTGATCACTCGAGAGCACTATATAAGAAGGGCCAGAGTAGACTGTATCTGCTAAAGGGACTGAGGTCTTTCGGAGTGCAGGGGCCATGCCTCAAGTCATTTTACAACACGGTGGTGGCACCTGCCATCTTCTATGGAGTGGTCTGCTGGGGCAGCAGCATCTCAGCTGCATATAGGAAGAGACTTGATAAACTGGTCAAGACAGCTAGCTCTGTCCTGGGATGCACCTATACTCAGTGCATCTCTGTGTCATGCTGTTGCGTGTTCGATTCCTGGCTGCGCTGTTTCCAACCATGGCCGGAGGTCCATAGTTGGTGGGGCATAATTGGCTAAGCTTCACATGGATATAGGGGTTGGGTTAGATAAAGTATTCTGGGTTCGCTAGTGTCCCCCTCTGGGTTGTCCGGGTGCTCACACTTAAGTGAAGGGAAAGTACTCTGCTTCATTCTCCTCCGACAGCCAAGCATTGTGCTTTCCCGGTGAGACAGTGATGTGTGAAATAGCAAGGGCTAGTCATCACGTGACTCACTACGTCTTCCTCCTTCTTGTCGATGTTTTAGAGGGGCATCAAAGAGACTGACACAGCAGCAGGCAACTCGGGGAATTTGGGTGGAAAAAAAGAGGATAAAATTTACAAAAAAGACCAAAAAAATATGCACTCAGATTTGATCATTGTATAGATGTTAGAGTGAAAATACAAAGACCGCCCACTGTCAAAGACGGCTCTAGAATTAAAAGAAGAAGAAAAAGATGAAGATACTTTATTTATTTATCATTGTACAAAAAACAACAAAATGTTTTCTTTACATTTAACGCATCCTATCATATAGCAGCAGTGAACCGCCACAGCCCCTGGGGGAGCAGTTAGGGATTCAGTATCTTCGTCAAGGACAATTTGACATCATTTCTGTCAGGGCCGAGCATTGAATCACCAATCCTCTGGTTACTTGATAACTGCCCTACCTCATGAGTAATGCCACTCCTAATACTTATCTTTTATGTGAATACTATCTTGTACATAATACAGCAACAACTCACAATGTTTTATTGGGAAAAGGGTCTCAAACAGATCTGATAGAACTGACCATGATGACATTTTTCATAACGGTTTTAGTTCATAAATGTAGTACTGTAAGAATTAAAACTGTAAGAATTTAAAAAGTTGAGAAAATTAAAGAAAAGTTTGACCTTTGTAGGAAGAGAAACATGAGTGGGTGACTTAGAAAGAAATATGGCCAATGTGTGCCTCATCCGCTGGGGACAACAGTATAAGGGAAAAAGATGCTAAGTAGATCACCAATTTCCCAAACTACCCCCTCCCTGTTACAAGTGGGCTACATCCAGATAGGGACCGCACCACAATGAGGTTCATTTTTAATGTCACAATTAATTTGGGTGGGTATTCAATCTCTTTGCCAAATTATATGCAGTCATGGAATTAACTTCCATTGCAATGCAGATGATACTCAGCTGTATGTGCCTATAATGGCAGATGAGGATACTCAATTGACTGATCTGGAAGCCTGCTTAGCTGCTGTGAAAAATTCGATGTCACTAAACGTTCTACTTTTATATTCCGATAAAACTAACCAAAGAATGAATGGAAACATTTCTTGAATACTAGCAAAAGTGGTGCAACTATGTCACAGATAAATGGTCTGATTGTATTTCTTTACTTTATTTGAAATTATTTCTCCCTGTTTTGTTTTTAATTTTTCACACTATGGTATTAATTTTTGTGTGTTCTGTGTGTTTGTTTGTTTATCTTATTTTGATTTCCATATGTGAATAAATAAGATTATAAGTATATTGTTTGTCATATCCATAGAATTTGAAAAAGTGTAAAAGATGTAGGTGAGTTTCTGATCACTAATAAAATACAAACTAATAAATTAAATTAAACAAATTAATTAAAAAATCAATAAATTCCCATAAAACGGAGATGTTGGTCATTGGCCCTGCAAGACACAGACAACACTTTGGTTCAGCATCAATAACAATTGAGAAGTCTGTGACTTTATGTATGACAGGCAAAAATCTTGATGTTACGTTTGATCCCATCCTTTCCTTTGATAAGAATATTAAAGAAATCACTAAAACTGCCTTTTTTCACTTGCATAACATAGCTTAGATTTAATCCTGCATGTCTATGGCTGACGCAGACTCCAGTACATACATTTGTTTCATCCAGACTTGATTACTGTAATGTCCTCTTTTCAGGGCTGCCACAGGTTAGCATTTAAAGTCTTCAGATAGTTGAAAATGCTGCGGCCATGATCCTAACTAAAATTAGAATATTTGACCATATTACACTTATTCTTGCCTACCTTAATTGGCTCACTATAAATGATACAACCAATTTCAAGGTGCTTCCACTAAATTAATATCCTAAACAGATTTCCCCCATTATACTTGTCTGATCTCCTTAAACCATAGATTCCATCTCATGGTCTCCAGTCTAAAAGGTCCTTTTCTTTTCAGGTCATATTCTTGTGGGTTAACCTGCCGGCTGCCGTCAGATAATCAGAGTATCTTGAGTATTTTAAATCCCAATTTAAGACTCATCTTTTTGCCTTAACTTACATATGGTGACTTCACATTATGTGATTCACAACCTGTACGGCATGGCGGGTGGATTTCTATCTAATTGAGTTTACCAAATACAGTCTCTGCCAATGAATTTTTACATTATAAATCATATGGTATTGACTAGCGCAAACTCTCTTTTCGTTTTCTGTGTATGTGACCTGGGAGGAGTTTTGGAGATGTGTAATTGCTGCTACGTTGGTGATCCGGACAACGATGCCTGAATTGTCCTTCTTGGGGTAGAGATCTCTCCTCTGTTGTTCTCCCTGTGGTTTCATCCTGTTTTTCTCTCTATTTTTTATAAAATTTTGTCGCTTTTTTCCCATCTGAATTCCCCGAGTTACCTATGGCTAGATCTGTCGCTTTGATACCCCTCTGCAACATCAACAGGAAGGAGGAAGCCATAGCATGTGTTTCCTCCAAGTCACGTGACAACTAGCCCTCACTATTACACACATCACGGTCTTGTGGGGAAAGCAAAGTGCTTGGCCATCAAAGGAAAACAATGCGAGAGTATATCCCATTCACTTAACCACGAACACCCGGACGACCCAGAGGGGGACATTAGTGAACCTAAATTCCTTATTATCCAACCTAACCCCTATACCCACCTGAGGCTTAGCCAATTATGCCCCATTAACTATGAGCCCCCAGCCATTGTTGGAAACGGTCTGGCTGGGATTTGAACACCCAGCTCCTCTTTTCCTCTAGCCTGGAAGCTCCATATTCAGTATCCTTATCCCAATATACCAACATCTCTCTTCCACACTGTCCAAACAGTCTCAATCTTGCCTCTCTTGCTTTGTCTCTAAACCTTCCAACATGAGCTGTCCTTCTAATATATCCGTTCCTAATCATGTCCTTCTTCATCACTCCCAATGCAAATCTTAGCATCTCTGCCACCTCCAGCTCTGCCTCCAGTCTTTTCCTCAGTGCTACTGTCTTCAAACCATACAGCATAGCTGGTCTCACTCCCATCTTGTAAACCTTCCCTTTCACTGTTGCTGGTACTCTTCTGTCTCAAATCACCCGACACTCTTCTCCACCCATTCCAGCCTGCCCGAACTCTCTTCTTCACCTCTCTTCCCCACTCCCTGTTACTTTGGACATTTGACCCCAAACATTAAAACTCAGCCACCTTCCTCATCTCTACTCCTTGCATCCTTACCATTCCACATTCACACCTATGCATTCTGTCTTGCTCTTACTGACTTTTATTCCTCTTCTCTTCAGTGTATACCTCTCCAGATTCAACTCAACCTACTCCTTATCTCACTACAGATCAAAATGTCATCTGTGAACATCATAGTCCATGGAGATTCCTGCCTGATCTTATCCCTCAACCTGTTCATCCCCATTGCAAACAATAAAGGGCTCAGAGCCGATCCTTGATGTAACCCCACTTCTACCTTGATAGGTTAAGTCCACGTACCTGCAGAGAAGTGTATCAAAGTGTCCTTGAGCAATACACTGTTCCCCTAACAGCTCTGCCCTGTGATGGACCGGCGATATGTTCGGGGCTCCAGTTCTCTGTGATCTGACTTTGGATAAGCAGTTGACAATGGATGGATGGATGGAATAACCCCATGCACACATCTATATTGCACACTTTAGATGTTTGACATTGTGTCATGAGGAATTGATGAATATTTGATGTATAGTTTGTCTGAATAAAATGAGACTTGCGGACTTTACAGTAATGGAAAATGGCCCCTCTCTCTCTCTCTCTCTCTCTCTCTCTCTCTCTTTCTCTCTCTCTTCTCTCCAATAGACTTTTGGTAATGTACCGCTAATGGGAAGGTCAACAGGACTGTAAAGCTGAAATGAGTCAGGCCCAGGACAACAATAGGTCATTTGTCCATTTATTACAAACCATGATATTATTTGAAGCTGGCAGACTTAGTGGCATTTTGAAAACGCTCTCAGATTCCTGTCGGGTTAGAAAGGCACAAATAGTAGTTGAATTTTTAATTCCATGTTGCTTACTTTGACCTTCTGTACTGTAAAGCAACAGTAAATGACAGTTTCTGCTATCGAGCTTGGAT
>OMLC01103546.1:0-13673 GCA_900302585.1 Regalecus glesne | reverse complement strand
CAGCACAGGGTTCATTATGGGTTCATTCACTGAGCAAAGAGACGGATGGCCCTAATTGGAAACAGTTGTCTGGATTTAGCCAAAGCAAAACTATTCGACTTGACAAATGTGCACATACTGTACAGGCACACGAAGGCCGACCCCAAGCACGCGCGCACACTCGGGAGGCGGGCCTTGAGCGAATAACGTGGTCGACACACGTCATCGCCGTCGGTGGACATGTGAGGTCGGTGTGACAGTCCTCTCCATCGGGCGGTCTACTTGTGGATCTCAAGATTGGCTGTAGATAGAGGCCGATCCGCCATCCACATACTTTGGTGCGGTGTGGACGGTGGAAGGTGGTGGAGGTCGGCGGTGGTGGCTGAGTCGTTTCCTCTCTCGCGGAGTTCCACTTCATGACGTGCAGCTCCTCCCGGGATAGGTCTCTTCCAGGAGCACCTATCCCGGGCAACCTGTTCCCGGTTGAATTTCCACAGACTGGTCTCGATGTTGCTCTTGAAACTTTTCTTTTTGCGCGCCTGGAGTTCCAGGGCTCTCAGCCGCTTGCTGTAGGTGGTCCGTGACTCTGCTCCATACAGCAGGTTGGAGATAACAAGAGCTCTGTAGACCAGCAGTTCTGCTTGGGCCCACTGGTCTCTGTCTTCCAAGACTCTTTTCCTGAGTCTGCTGTAAGAGCCACTGGTGATGGTTGACCTCAGAATTGATGTCAAGGAGAGAAGGTTGCCAAGTCAGGAGGGAAAGACACTTTATTTGGTCATTTTATTCACTTTGGGAATGAGCTGGCCTTAATCCCCCCAAGCTAACCTAAGTCTGTGTCCACCTCCACAAGGTGGGGACTAATATTGACACGTAAAACAGAACTCTCTTGGGCCCTCCGGTGGCGTAGGGGGGTAAGACACCTATTTTCAGTGCATCTCTGTGTCATGCAGTCAGGTGTTCGAATCCCAGCTGCACCGTTTCCAACCACAGCCAGAGGTCCATAGTTAGTGGGTCATAATTGGCTAAGCCTCGCATGGGTATAGGGGTTAGGTTGGATAAAGTATTCTGGGTTCACTAGTGTCCCCCTCTGGGTCGTCCAGGCCTCTTGGTTAAGTGAAGGGAAAGTACTCTGCTTCATTCTCCTCTGACGGCCAAGCACTGTGCTTTCCCCACCAGACCATGATGTGTGGACTAGTGAGGGCTAGTGGTCATGTGACTTGGAGGAGACACATGCTACCACTTCCTGCTTCCTGTTGATGCTTAAGAGGGGCATCAAAAAGTGAAATCCAAAGGCAACTCAGGGAATTCCTGTGGGAAAATGGGGTATAAAAGTTTAAAAAATAATAAGAAACAAACAGACCTCTAGTATTTTTAAAATGACATTTCCTATGTATGTAAGTCATCCTATTGTATAGGAGCTGTGGGCAGCTGGGGAGCACTGAGAGGAAGTGATTAACTTTTTTGAGAATTTGGTTTTACACTGCTACGGTGACTGGTTGGGTGGAAGTTGAGGTAGGACTCGGGTCTTCTTGATGTTTGATGCCAGAGCCATGAGCCTCCGTGCCTTATTAAAGCTGTTCAGAATGTCCCCGACGTCTTCCGTGGATGCGGTGCGATGGCATTGTCCATTGCAGTGGTGTTGCAGATTTTGCTCTTCGACTTGAACCCATTTAGATCGAAGAGCCTGCCATCGGTTCTGTGTAGGATTGGGACCCACCTTGGCAGCTCTTCACCATGGAGGTGGATTAAGGCAGCTCTGGTCCACCTTCCTTTGAGATCCCAACTTGGATCTCATCCGGAGCGGCGGCCTTGTTGTTCTTGAGGCTCCGGATCACATCTTGAACCCCAGTCATGGTTGGAAGTTCCTCAATTTCTCCTCTGAGGAATGTGGCGGGAAATGTCTGGTTCAGCTGTGCAGTTGCAGTTGAGGGGTTTCTGGAAGTTCTCCGTCCATCAGGCATTAACGGGCTTGTTGTCCCACAGCAGCTCCTCAGGCCATAGTTACTCGACCCATAGATGGCCTTAGTAGGGCTGAAAAAAACCCTGGTGTGTTATCCGAGTGTGGGAGTCATCGGATTTCCAGAGCCTTTTCTGTCCACCATGAGTTCTTAAGCTGTCTCATCTGTCTCTGGATATCCAGTTTGGCTCTGGAAGGAGCCACTCTTAGCCTCCCAGGTCACATTTTGCCAGGCTCTTGAGTTTCATGAACACGATGGAGCGGATGAGTCGATGATTTGTTCAGCGATCATCTGCATCAATCATGGCCCTCATGATGCTCATGTCATGGGGGGGGTCCCTGGTTTATATAATAACATTGTCATGGAGACGTGTGTGTCTCCAGGATGCCTTAGATTTGTTTTCCTGGTGAAACAGTTTTAGCTATGCTGAGGTCACACTGAGCACATTTGTTCCTTCCTTTCCCGTAGAGCCCCTCCGAAGGTGTTGATCGTGGCCAACTCCTTGGAGAATGTTCTTATCCTCCTTGGGTATACTTGACGGCGTCTCATCTGAGCGGGCACAGAAGGTCTCTTTTACTTCATCTTCAGAGAGTAAAGTGGGAGCATAGCCATTCACAGCTGTTGGCATCTGGTTGCCGGCAAGCACCAGATGGGATGGTCATGAGAAATTCACTGATCCCCACAGGAGGCTCAGAAAGGTGGCTGATGATCTTGTTCCCGATGGCACAAATCCAATGCTTATGGATCTGAAGCTCACCAGGAGCTTTTCCTTTCCAGAAGAAATGATAGCCAACCTGCTCCTCCCTCAGCTATCCTTCGTTTGCGGTGTCGATCCGGTTTCTCTTCAGTTCTCCGGCAATTATCGCAGTTTTCTCTCCGGGTTGTCACTGGTTGCACTATCCACCAGTGTGCACACATTCCTGGCTTTCTATGTTTCTGACTTTCTGCGTGTGGTGATGCCTCTGGATGCAGTCATCCAGTCGGGAGGCTTGAGGCAGGCTATTTTTAGTGCACGTTTTCTAGCCCCTTTCTCAGATGGGGTGAGCAGAGTGGATCCTAAAGAGGGCTGCACAGCTACCAAAGGGGTCTTTCTACCCTGTTCCAAGAGCCCAGCGAGGGACTCTAGCACCCACTACCTGAGGTGCTGGCTCATGACTAGAGCTTTCCAGATCTCACAATCCTGTCACCACTTAATCAACATAGCACTGCTGTGTTATGGAGGACGCCTGTATGTGACTTTGTCGACCACGAGGAGACTGGTGCACAGTCACCACACAGTCCTTGACAGAGCTGGCTCAGCATCCAATAGCATCAAGTCCAAGATAACCGGGGGGCCATTTCTGCTGCAGCCTCCATCTCCCTTCCCAGCTGTCGTGATGCTACCCTAGAGTCAGCCATCATCCTCCACCGACTCCACCGTTGAGGTCTTGGTTGGATTGTTCCTTGTCAGGGACCTCCCATCCTGTCCCATACCACTATGGGTGACCCTACCAGGAGCATAGCGCCAGACACCATTCCTCTTGGGATCGTAGGACCGTGCCAGCTTCTCCGACACACCTAAGTGACAATCCACGGAGGAAGGTCGACACGGAGATAAACAAAATACCAGCATACAGAATATAATCCACAGGTTTCTCTTGGTGCGAACATGGACACACACTCAGACATCCAGAGACCGTCATCCCCTTCCCCTTCCCCTCCCATGCAAACTCAGAAAGACTCACTCCGTGTGCAGATACAAAATACACAACAAAACAAGCACATCTATCCCCTATCGGCAGTTTTTTTCCCATCGCCATGGTTTCCCTCCGGTTCTGTGTCGCACCCTAGCAACAGGTCATTTGACGACGTGACAGGAAACCTTCCCCGATCCACTGGGATCTCTCTCCGCTCCGAGCTGTCCCGTGTCGGAGACTGGGAAAGAGTCGACACGGCACGCTTCGAGTGTCCTCGTCACATTAGCGGCCCATGAGTAGTTTAGACTTGCATATACACAATCACACATATCAGCAAACATGGACGCAGATAAAGATACGAATACAAGCACATATACATATACAACAGGAAGAGACAACACGGGAATATGTATTCATTCAACATTAAGAACATATAGATGAGAGAAATCTATGAAATGACTGGAACCTTCCGACGACCCACCAGGACGTGTCGACCCGGCATGTTAAGAGTGTAGATGGTTACGTGGACGCGTGATGGTTTAGCATTATGATCAAGGTGCCCAAAAAGCGGCACCGACAATGTAGAGAAAAATGAACATGTCTGTCCGTATTCTTCCTCTCCCCCCTCTGCAGGACCACACGCGAGTTGTCAGCCCCATCATCGATGTCATCAGCCTGGATAACTTCGCCTACCTGGCCGCGTCTGCTGATTTGAGAGGAGGTCAGTGCCATGTTAACAGAGAGTAGACGGTCCAAATGTGAAACAGGTAGCCGCTTTCGCATCGTCCTCTCTATCATACTGTTTCTCCGCACAAGGGAAGATACGGTGCTATACAGAAGAAGTGACGTCACAAAACTGGTTCTTCTTTACAGCACAAGATTCCTTCGAAACACGTTTGAACCTTGAAAATAACTGGCCTCTCCACTGCCGGTTTACTGGACTTAAGAAAAACATCTGGATAAGAAAAACATATTTTCAGGCTCAATAATCCAGGTAGTCAACGAGGTCAAACTAGTTCAATCAGGTAATCTGGACACATGTTTAAACAAAAACAGGAGTGTCTTTCGACATTCCTCGGAATGTCTCCCTCAGCTCTCAGTCTAATATGTGACCCACTCAGCTCCTTTTTTAAAGGATCAGAGATGTAAACTAGGGTTCTCACAAAGAACGGGGCAAAAAAATGTCGAAATGGAAGAAAAGAAAAGCATCTTTCATCATCATTGAATTAATCTTGCTTATTTTTGCAAGCTAAGTCCTCTTCATGGGAAGTCTGGTCAAGATCATTGAGACGCTCACGCCTTACCCCTGGCCTAACTTTGATTTTTTTTTCTTTCTTGACAATGTGAAAATAGATTGCCATTTCTCAGCGTGACGTTCTCTGTGTGTCTCTCATCTCTCATGTGAAGGGTTCGACTGGAGTCTGCACTTCAAATGGGAACAGATTCCTATCGAGCAGAAGATGGCAAGGAGCGATCCCACACAGTCCATCAGGTACTTAGCTTGCTTCTCGTCCCGCCCGCTTGTCCTTCTCTTGCTCGCTGATGGCAGTAGCAACAACGTCGATCAGCTTAATCAACATTTGGAAAATACTGTTTATTGCCATGACTTGATTTCACCTTCTGTATCTCAATTAGAATTATGTCATCCTGATCATCTTGTGTGCTGTGGATTGTGTCTCATTCTGTGTACACATCCTCCATTGCGTGGCTGTCTGTCCAGGGAGAGAGATCCCTCCTCTGTGGCTCTCCCTGAGGTTTCTTCCCATTTTTATCCCTGTTAAACGTTTTTTAGGGATTCGTTCCTTATCTGATGTGAGGGTCTGAACACAGGATGTTTTGTTAATTTAAAGTCCATTGAGGCAAATTGTCAATTTGTGATAATGGCCCATAACAAATAAAATGGACCTGACTTGACTTTTGTGATAAAACACACATGAAAACATGTATTCATGAGTTTTTATCACTTTACACAGCAGAATGTTAAAATAAAACTCGCATGAATTTAAAGCATAAAGACAACGCGTAATGAAACATCCTATGATAGGGCACCGTGGAAACACGGTGCAATCTCACTCTAAATACAGAAGAGACAACGGCACAGACCCTTCAGAGACTTTGGAAAACAAAGAGCTCCATAGAGGTTAAATTAGGCTCATGGCCACAGGGTACTGGTGACATTTTATTCGTATTCCTTTACAAGGCCCCTTTGTCACATTGCCCAAACATGCAAAAAAAAAAAAACAGGGACGGTGCCCTTTGCAAATTGCATAGCTTTTGACGAAGAAGATGTTTGATTTTAAGGTCATTTTGAGGTTGATGGTCAGTAAGACTGAGACCAACATTTGTAATGGAGATGTATTTGTCCGCAGGACACCAGTCATCGCTGGCGGTATCTTCGTCATGGACAAGAGCTGGTTCAACCACCTGGGCCAGTATGATACCCACATGGACATCTGGGGAGGGGAAAACTTTGGTGAGCTGACTGATACGATCTTGTCTTTTAGCAGAACTCACGGATTGTTCTCTTTTCATTCAAACAAAAAGTTCCCAAAGTTCCAAAGTTCCCTGTGTGAGACTGAAATGTTGAGCAGATCTTCACGTTTGGATTAAGTCCATACTTATGACTTCTAAGCTTCTAAGCGACTTGAAATGCACATCCCCTTTGTCAGTGCATAAAAGTTGAAGCTTGGACCAGATGAAATATTTCTTTTTCCCCTTGGGAGTGTCTTAGAAATACGCAACTGGTCTCAGGGGCCACAAGGTTGTCCACATCCTTTCAACACAGCCACGGTCATGTAGAGCTTCCACTTTAAAGAGTGAAAGATAAGATTTTCACCTACGTTTGGTTTCAAGGATACCGACAACATCTGAAATGGTTTTTTTTTTGATGATTCAGTCCTCCTTTTCTGGCTCGCCTGCCTGTGGACTAACCTAGAGGCTGTCAGACACTGTAAAGTTCTCGTTCTCTCATATGCTACATGTGTCCCCAGACTATATTGATTTATTGTATAGGAGCCATCTGGTGCATAAAATAGTGTTGCAGGTGAAAATGGCCGGTTTTATTTGGAGGAGATACAAAGCAGACCGTGTACAAGAGAGAATAGGGGAGACCAAGAAAAAGAGAGGCTTTAGATAGCTGGATGGATGATAGATAGATAGATAGATCCAGACCTCCATCACACTTGGCCTCCTAAGCCATGACTGTCATCCCACAGAGCTGTCTTTTCGGGTGTGGATGTGCGGAGGTAGCCTGGAGATCCTGCCTTGCAGTCGCGTGGGCCACGTCTTCAGGAAGCGACACCCTTACGACTTCCCAGAGGGCAATGCTCTCACCTACATTAAGTAAGTGATCCATAGATGTCAGACACCGTGAACGTCCCGTGTTTCTGCATACTTGGTCTCTACACGGCCGAAACCAAAAAAAATAAATAAAAAAGTAAATCTCCCTTTCAGGAGAAATAATCTAGTACTGAGGCGGAATATGAAACTAAGACCTATCCAGAGAGCAAGCTAATCTCTCTTGTTTTAATATGATTCAATTCTTCCTCAAGGGCTTTCGAGAACCGAGTGAGGCATTGAAACAAGATGATTCCTTTTCAAAGTACCTCATTAAGATCTTTCAATATGTATATAGGATTTTCCTAGTGGGCTGCTCAATGAATTAAAAACTTTTCTTATTCTTAACGTGTATTGGAGTTAATTTGGTTCCATTTTGTTTTTTCAGTGTAAGCCTCGTGTCGCTGTGGTGGTGTATCATTAAGGTGAATGCTGACTGGGGGACAGTTTGTGGCTCTGTCATTACAGCATCTGAGGAGATGTGTTGTGTGTTTTGATGTAGGAACACGCGGCGGGCTGCCGAGGTGTGGATGGATGAGTATAAACAGTACTACTACTCCGCACGGCCCTCAGCCCAAGGAAAGGCCTTTGGCAGGTGAGTCCTGAGCAGCCCTATAGCTCTTCCTGTATTTAGTCCACATACAGTCAGCTTCACAATGATCGACGCAGCTCTTTGATTCCATTTCTCTTTCGTATTTCACTCTGTGAACCTTCACGTGTCAAATGAAAAAGAACACACCAGCTGGTGGACTGATCAGACAGTCACGGGCATGCTGATCGCTGCAATCAGGTATTAAGAAGTGGTGCGTTTTCTCTCGATCCAACACCAAGAAAGAAAGCATTAAAAAACGTACAAAACTCCAGTGTCACCATGACCTAGGGAGTTTCAGTGATGCTGATGTATGGCAGAGCCTCACACTTTACTGCTTCAGCGTTTCATACTCATTACCACAGTGGAGAGGAATGCCCTCTTGGGTATTATTGTGATAATGATATACTGCAATAACAATCAGGACTTACTGCTTGCTGTGAGTTGCTGAAAGACTCTCTATTTGTTAATTAGTAAGGTATAATAGCTCCAGGTCAGCCATCATTATTGAGATGATGACTGCTGCCCTCTGAGCTAATCTGTACCGGCAGAATAGGAAACTAAATCTCACCTTTCATCCCAAGCCAATTCTCTTTCTCACTCCCTTTTCCCCTTTTATTCTCTCTCTCTCTCTCTCTCTCTCTCCCTCTCTCTCTCTCTGTCTCTCTCTCTCTCTCTCTCTCTGTCTGTCTGTCTGTCTGTCTGTCAATCTCTTTCTCTCCATCTTTCTTTTTTCCTTCTCCAATGTTTTTTGAATGATGAAATGTTGAATTTGTTATAATTTGATGTAAATAAAGTTTTCAAAAGTCAAAGTCTCTCTTTCTCCTCTCCTCATGTTTTTCTTCTCGTGCCTTCCCTATCTGTGTCTTGCTGTTTCACTCAATCCCCTGCTTTCATTCACTTTGTGTGGAAGCTATCCCAGTTTCTCTCTTTTTTATGTCACATTGTTTCTCTCACATGCTTTCTCTTTCTATCCCTTTCCCTTTGTGCCTTTTTTTTCTATCTCCCCTTTTCTCTCTCATTTGTGCTTATTATCTGTCTTCTTCTTGTAGCATCACAGACCGCCTGACATTACGGCGGAAGCTGAACTGCAAGCCCTTCCGCTGGTATATGGAGAATGTTTACCCTGAGCTCAGGTAGGATATTCAAACTGCGATCATCATCATGTAGATCCAACCATATTACCCTCTACTGATTCTTAGAAGCTTATTTGAAAAGCTGTACAGGCAATATTTAAAATAAGGCACAACTATGACAAAAAGTTCTTTATAAGAATATTTATTATTATGGGCCACAGTAGCTCTGGGTCGTGCACGCACTTCAGGAACTGACGAGCTAGAGACACCGGGTTTGAACCGAAATGGTCATCAGGAGGGGCATCCAGCCTTAATCCCCCAAACTCCATCGGAGTCTGTGTCCGCCACCACATCATCAGGCTTATGGGAAAAGAAGAATGCTTGACATTTGCTTACCCTCGGTCTAAAAAAATGCAATTTGGATGGAAATCCTTGAATATGTGAGGCTTGACCCCACTTATATCTCCAACTAATCACCACATTGCCAGCAACTTGGAAGTAGCGTTTGTGAATATGGAAAATCTGATCATGGTAATCGTAGGAGATTTTACATTATATTCATATATGTAAAGATATAAAGATACCACCTTGCAAATGCAAAAGTGCCATATTTGGGAATTAAACAGGTTTCATCACACACTATTTTGTAACCACAGCGAGTTTACCAATACGCCATCAAAAATGTCAAATCCCATTTTATGTGAGCTTTTGAGTGATAAACTCTCATTATCATTCATTTAGACAGCTAAACGGCACGTGGCAACATCCCACACTACTTCCCTATATGTGCCCATTGAAAGACAATGACATGGAATTATGCCTGGCCCTAACTGGAAGCACCTGTGTCCTCAGTAACTTTTACTTGCTGTTGTTATTTCTAGCAGGGCATGTGTTGCATAGCAACGCAGTTTAATTATTCAACGAGGCAGCAGGTCAATCGAGTCCATCTGTTCCTTGCTGTTACAACAAACCCCCTTTCAAATGTCCTCACTTATCTCTGTCAATGGCTCCCCGCAGGATTCCCGAGCAGGAAGCCATGTCCAGCGTGCTGAGACAAGGCAGCCTGTGTTTGGAGACTCGCGGGACGGAGATCCTCGGCCTAGCTGAGTGCAGGGGCACCGGGACCAACAGGCCTCAGTCGCAGGTTGGCCCATTGAAAAGCAGTCAAGTTGATTTTATTTGTATTGCCCATTATCACGAATTCCAAATGTTCCTCAGTGGGCTTCACACCAGCTCAGCAGCCTGTTCCAATGTGTGGGAATTTATTGGCAGCAGCTAAGTGAATGAGACGGGTGCATACGCGATGCATATGGTGTAGATACAACAGGACCCCACACCCTGCGGAGTGGGACTGAGTAATGGGTTCACACAGAGGCAGTGATGTCATGGGTCAAAGGTCAAAAGTTTTAAAGTCCATAGAATTCCATGACCTTATGGTCACGATAGACATTGTAAAGACAATCTACAGTCTCATGAACACCAGGGAGTGAGCTATGAAGAGTAGGACTGTATTAGCTGAGCTCTAAACCCGCGGAGATCCTTCCTTTTCTTCATTTCTCTCGAGAAAAAACCAGGGATCAGCTTTTCACTGGTGCTCGTTGGTGTTCATTGGTATGTAAAATGCATTTTTCATGAAAATCAAATCTCCATGAGCTGAGGACGGAAATGAAATGCGGGTGAAACACTACAGGTTAAGCTAATCAAAACAGAAGGGAGAGGTGGGATGCTTTATAGTAAATCACAGAAAATGTCTCTCTGTAAGAACAAAACTGGGTTTGTGTGTCTTTATCCTGGTGTTGTGATTACTGTGATGGTCGACGGTGTGGTTTCCCAAATCTTACAGAGATGGGAACTAGTGGAGCCGCTGATCCGGCAGCAGGACCTCTGCCTGGCCATCACAGCTTTCACAGCAGGGTCAAAGGTCAAAATGGAGCCCTGCAGCACAAAAGAGCCCAGACAGGTAAGATATACTGAGAACACTCTTCTTCTCACAAGTTTAGAAAAAAAGTCCCTCACATGTTAATATGGGAGTGCAACATTATGGTACATTTGTGTACATATGTACTTTTTATCCTACAGTTCAGGTGTGAATGTATTCAGAGAAGTCATTCTAAGAGAGCACTGTTAGAGTGTTTTCCCTCATCCATGTGACTTGCTGTCCTTCAGGCAAGTTCACCAGTTGGTTTACACCTTGTTGCCATCATTCGTTTCTATGAGCAGCAGTCGGTTATTCCGCATGTCCGGGTTTTGGAAGGATCTTCTTTATTTATTCGCTTCATGCCAATCACGGGACTTGACCTGAAGATGTGAAAAGTGTTTATGTTAAGAGACGATTCAAGGAAACGGATGACGGAGCGGCCCTCCCTGCAGATGTCAGCAGGAGGCAGAGGAGATACCGGCCCACTCGATGGGCCTCGCCGCGCGGATGCGGAGTATAACCAAAGGAGGAACGGTTCATTTCATAGAACCAGCAGAAAACGAGATCCCATAACTTGACCCCACCCTGTTCCCTCTTTCCCAGTGCTTCCCCCTTTTTGAATGTTAAACATTCATATCCCCGCTGGACCTGCACTGGCTCTGCGTTTGATTTATGAACTTGAAGAGAGTGTTTAAATTTAAACCATGTGTGTTTGAATCCGTGGGACCCTTGCCAGCACATTTGTCAATCTCCCGGCAGGGCCCGTCACCATCCTCTGAGGGTTCTTTGGGAGACCGCCATTGACTAGTAATCTGTAATGCTGTGGGAGATGTTTGGCCTCTCCGCCCTGTGTAAAATCCAGCACTTTTCGAGCCTTTATCTCCCGAGAGAAAACTGTGCTAAAAGTTCACATGACCCTTTATGGAAGGTCTAATTGGTTAATTTCGTACGTAGGAGAGTTCCCATCCGTGTGTATACATTTCAGCAGGATCTAGGCAAAATATTAAGAGTCATGCTGTTTCTATAACGTGAGCGTTTCCTCAGAATTGATTCTGCCGATCACTGTTATAGAATTACTTATTTCATCTTTCTCTTATCAATCGGTCTTTTGTTTCTTTTTGTCACCCCTCCTTAGTCTTCAGCCGTCTCTTTCCCTCAAATACCTCCGTGCACTTGGAAGCATATACACAGGCATGGATGTGCACATGTGCGCACACCCATAGCACGGCCTCTTCCTGTGTGGTGGACTGAGATCAAGCCCATATCTATCTCTCTACACTCTGACAGGCCTCCATCTGGCTCTGCAAGGGCTGCTTGGCACAGGAGCCCTCCATTGTTGCTTGGAGTTCTGCGTTGACTATTTCTTCATTAGGCCTAATAACGCGAACCTTTTCTACACAGTGATTCATGGATAGCCCTTTAATGGGGAACACACACTTCAGCTCATTTGCTTTCGGTCAAAGTCTCTTGTGCTGCAAGATCATCGATTCAGGAGTGTCCCGTAAAACGAAGCACGATAACAGAAATACATTGGACAGAATCAGAGCCGCGTGTGTGTCGAGCGATGAGAGAGTGATTTCTGCGAAGGAGGGAAAGGAACACTTGAAGATAAAGATGAAACAGGCCTCTTAACTTGAAATATCAGGTGACCGTGCACCACCACCACCACCTCATGTGAAGCCCAAAAGATCTTTACCTTTATCAAAACCTTTTAGGTAAGATTGACTCAGCAGTTTACTAAATGATGTGAAATCCAGTTTGAATGTCTTGTTGTGAATTTGGTCTGTTGGCGGGGCAGTGCTGGTTCTAGAGTCTGACAGATGTGGGTTAAAGCTCCTTCACACACCTTGGATGGAGTAGCCTACCACTGTAGGAGCTCTCTAGTCTAGCAATGTAGTCCTGCATGGGGTGAGAACCATTGCCCATCATGGATGACAGCTTAGCCATCATCCTCCCTTGTCCCACTACCTCCACAGTGTTGAGGGGGCATCCCAGTACAGAGCTAGATCTCTTAACCAGTTTGTCAAGTCTCTTCCTATCCCCAGCTGAGATGCTGCTGCCCCAGCAGACCACTCCATAGAAGATGGCTGGTGCCATCACCGTGTTGTAACATGTCTTGAAGAGTGACCTCTGACCTCCAGAGGACCTCAGTGGATACAGTCTGCTCTGGCCCTTCTTGTACAGTGGTGTTGAGTGGTCAGCCCAGTCAAGTTTATTGTTCAGGTGAACACCCGGGTACTTGTAGAATCTCACCGTGTCAATGTCCATCCCCTGGATGTTCACTAGTGTCAGAGGGGAGTGTGTGTGTGCCTGTGAAAATCACCACCATTTTGTGGGTTTTACCCATGTTGATCTGGAGGTGGTTCTGCTGGCACCAGTCCACAAAGTCCTGAATTAGCTCCCTGTACTCCCCGTCATCCGCTTCTGTGATGAGGGCGATGACTGCTGAGTCATCAGAGAACTTCTGTGGGTGGCAGGTGGGTGAGAAGTCTGCAGTGTAGAGGGTGAAGATGAAAGGAGCCAGGACGGTTCCCTGTGGGGCCCCCACACTACAAACAACCAAGTCTGATACACAGTCTGGTGTCCTCACATACTGTGGGCGGTTGGTGAGGTAGTCCAGAATCCAGGTTGTGAGGTGATGGTCCACCCCTGTGTGCTCCAGCTTGTCCCCCAGAGTGTGACTGTGGGCTAGGTGTTGTGGAAAGGGAGGTGGGGGGTGGGATGTTGTACTGGATGTGCAGACAAGGGGGGGTTGGTGCAGTGAGGACTGGGCCATGTGTCTGATCAAATCTATTGAAGAACAGCTCACCACCATAAACCTGTTTTTTTTCTGCTCCGGGCCCTTGAATATCTCACAGGAGCAGCTAAGACTGAGTCATGAAGGTAGCTAAAATGTTGCCCATTCACTCTCCTCTGATCTCTTTTGGATTTGCGCTCGTAACCTCCTCGACTTCTTATTTTTCTCCCTTTCTCAGCCAAAGCTATAGTCTAAAGTGCTTCTCTCAGATGTTACTGGACCAGGCTAACATGTGCAAGCTATACAACACATTTAATCAGTAAATACAAATAGTTCCTTCCTCTCCCTCCTAGGTGTGATGGCAGGGTGCTGCATTCTGCAGCTGGCTGATATGCCCCCCCCTC
>OMLC01103541.1:24192-37210 GCA_900302585.1 Regalecus glesne | reverse complement strand
AATAGTCCAAGTGAGGAAATCACAAGAAGACTGAATCAGTTCATCTGGACACAACGTTTAGTGTCCAGTGTCTAAACGTAGTGTCCAGATGAACTGATTCAACCTTATTGAGATTACATGGAAACATTCATGACATCAACAGGTGCAGAGTTCAGAGAACAGCTACTGTCCAGCAGAGTAAAGACTTATTAACATGTGGACAGATGTGGCGTCCTCAGAGTCGTAGCTGACACATTACTTATAGTGTAAAGTAGAAGATGGTTTTACACAGAGGGCCTCTAAAGTAGAATAAAGTACATCCACTATAACACCACAAGGTTTAAGGGTAAACATTTCTGTTATTCTAAAGAAACACAGGAGAGCAACACAAAGCCACCCACTTCTCCTCTAGGTGTAGAAACACTTCCTGTGCTCCGGAGAGAGATGGTCTGCTGTGGGACGTGTCAGGCGATGAGGAGCAGGTCTTCTCTGAGCTGTTGTTAGACCTCGAGGAGAGACTGGGTCATCTTCCTTTCAGACCTGACGGTCCCCGAGGCCTCAGAGATCCTTGACAGCTGGATCTGCTTCAGCAAGGACTGATGGGAAACAAAGGGACGTATGAAGTCAGGGGATGTGTCATAATCAAACATATATGAACAAGACAGAATTAAACAGATCTTACCTCAGCTCCTCAACGCCCATCTCAAACCCAAATCCTGTCCTCTGCTGGAGGAGCCACTCTTCTCCGGAGCCTTCTGTAGAAGTCTGGACACAGAGAACAAAACAAGTAGAAAAGTTAAAACATTAAAGCGTGACTATTAAGACATAATTTGGAATTTAATACTTGTTATTAGGTATTAGGTATGCAGTGACAGGCTGGATATCAGTCACATCCCTTTATAGGAGCACAACATGGACTATATGTAATCTGTCCACCAGCTGATTTCTCTGACTGAGCCACAACACACATATGGTGCTGTTCTGACCAGAAATCACGGGTGTTCAAAAAAGTACCTTGTTTGTAGTCATGTGATGTGTGTGTGTGTGTGTGTGTGTGTGTGTGTGTGTGTGTGTGTATACCTGTAAATAGTGTAGCATAGCATAGTGGAGCCCAGACATAGCAGTCATGGATGAACTCTCCACGGAGCTCCACTGGTCAGAGCCTCTTTCTCCTCCTCTACAGTAACCTGGAAATCACACCAGGCAGACTGTCTGTAAATGCCTGTTTCACTTTTATGCACAACACATTCAACACACAGGTGGCCAAGATTACTTGGAGTCAATTGTTCAAAGTAATTGGGTGAAGGTGAAGAAGAAGTGGAGCTGGAGGTGGCAGAGGTGAAGATGTAGAGATTAACATTGGGAGTGATGAAGAAGGACAGGATTAGAAACGAATATATTAGAGGAACAGCTCAGGGTGGAGGGTTTGGAGACAAAGCCAGAGAGACCAGACTGAGATGGTTTTGACATGTCTGGAGGAGAGATGCTGGTATACTGGGAGAAGGATGCTGAATATGGAGCTGCCAGGCAAGAGGAAAAAAGGAGGACCAAAGAGGTTTATGATGTGGTGAGGGAGGACATGCAGGTGGCTGGTGAGACAGAGGAAGATGCAGAGTAGAGGAAGAGATGAAGGATCCACAGTGGTGACCTCCTACAGGAGCAAGCAGTCTAAATAGAACATTTAACATACATACGACAAAAAATATATTTTTTAAAAAGGACACCAGTGTGGAGCTGCATACCTGCTTGACAGTCAGTTGGACTTGGTGTTCAACCTGGCCCTCAGCCATGGGCCACTAAGCTGCCATTCATTCTCACATCTTCTCGGGGCCTCATCTCTCCATATGCATCTCCATCAGGCCAGCAGCCAGTCCAACACGGTCATATGCTGACTTGGAGGAGTAACATTTGACCCCCTGGGGGTCCACATCTGAGGCCTCTGACATCAGGGTAGAACTCAGCAGGTCTGATGAAACTCTAATGCATGCTGAACACTGTTGTCTCACAGTACTGGAAGGATTCTCTGTATCTACTTTCACCATCTCAGTTCTTATAAACCCACGAGGGGTTATAACAGCTTGGACAGTATTCATGGATGTGATGGCGGTGAAACTGTTGTTTGTTGCTTTGCTAACCAGCAGAGCATCCTACCAATCCACTGTCAGAGTATTCAACAGCAAACTAACACAACTTTCATCCAACCCCAGATGCGATGTTGTCATATTCCCATTGGCCACTAGGCAGGCCTTAAACTCCCCTCTCTCTCTTAGAAAGCCTTTCAGCCAAAAGACAAGTGAGCAGCTCACAATCACAGGGGAAAAAAGTGTCTTTTGCCGCCACCAGGGGCAACAAAACCTCCAATTTTCCCCCAAGGGAAGGTTTTGGATGGGGAAAGAGAAAGCCGTAGTTGAGTTTTGCCGTCCTGCTCCTCCCGCAGTGAGACAGTATGAAATAGGGGAAACTGTGACACAAAACATACAACAGCTTTGTAGATCAAAAGAACTCCAGCTCCCCAGAGTACAAGTCAAGTTAAGAGTCACTACACAGCATCCTGCTCCAAATAGCCACAGCACAACCTCTGATTGGCTACTCCTGGTGCATGGAGTCTTTTTCTCTGTCCTGATTAGCCAGCAGCAGGCAACTGATGTCCAGTACCTAGTTCAGGTACCTGAGGTGTTGGCTTTTGGACTGGATGCTGCTTTTCAACACCAACACCCTGAAATAAAACCAAATAAACAGTTATGGATCCACAGTAAACCTGCTTATGAAAACCATTCAGACGGTGGATCTGGTCAGTATGTCGATATGATATAGATCTGTTGATCTGAGACCAGATGTGTTGTAGAATTGTGGTTCTGGTAATGGTACATAAATGTTGTCAGTCCATGATCTTAAACGCTGAATTACAGTGAAGTGAAACCATTTTCTGAACTTGAATGAACAGTGAACCTGCCTGGTTATCATATCCACATTACTGATGATCATCTATCCATATGTCCTGCTTTGTAAATATCTCATTCAAGCACCAATAGACATCCACTAGATATCACCGCAATAGCCACACGGAGGCATTCAGTCAGAAATATCTTGATGTGTGATTTTGTCATTATCAGACATTATGAGACAGTACTATGTACGTGAGCGCACTTCTCATACTCACCTCTGATTGCAGCCAGTAGGTTGTGGATCCTCTGGTCCACATGTGATGAGGGGAGTCTGGGTAATCTTCCATCCTACTCCTATTCAGCATGCTAATCTCCTGAGCTAGCCAACCCAACCAGGTTCAGATTCTGCAGAAAATCCACATAACACCAAAACACAATAGGAACCAATAAATCACATGACTTTCAGAAACCTGGTAGAACCCTTTGTTGAAAAATAAGATAACACAGAGTTAAGACTAGAAAGTCTCTATGAGAGGCAGAGATCGGACCTCCAGAACCACTTGATGCACCACTGGCTGACGAACTTTAAACTCTGGAGATGAAAGAAGTGAAGGGTTAGTATTGAGTGAAGTGATGAGTTAGTATTAGTGTTAGTATCACAGAGAGGGAGAAATAAGTTGGGAAACTATTCTTCAAGTCTAACCAACCCCAACCTTTTATTTCTGTTGAGTCTGGAGATACACACATTCACTCATACCTTGACAGTAGATGAAGCAAGTTCCCACGATAAACTCCACTCTGACAGGTGACAGAGAGAGGATGCTCATCGGGACTGTGAACCAGATCATCTGCAGACCAAGGCAACTATAAAGTAGCCTACAACAAGAGGAAAACCAAGAGTATTAGCATAATCAAAATGAAATGCAAATAACAACAGCAATAAAAATTGGGGAGAGAATGTAGGGGATGGAGAGGAAGGAAATACCAGTTGGTTGGTTAGAATGTTTTTCAGGAGTGTAGCTCAGAATAATCCTGTTTGTGGTCCAGACCTGTTGATAGGCTAACGTTGAGACAGAGAGAGAAGCATCAATGAGCTGCAGGCTAGTTATATGTGCTGTTCAGAAGCTTTGGTCATATATTCAAAATCATGCATTAGACGAGTAAAAACTAGATAGATAGACAGACAGACAGATAGATAGACACAGTTGGATAGGAAGATAATAGATAGGCAGACAGACTAGATAGACAAGATAGACAAGATAGATAGATAGATGGATGGATGGATGGATGGATGGATGGATGGATGGATGGATGGATGGATGGATGGATAGATAGATAGATAGATAGATAGATAGATAGATAGATAGATAGATAGATAGATAGATAGATAGACACAGTCAGATATAAATATAATAGATAGGCAGACAGACAGACAAGATAGATAGATAGATAGATAGATGGATGGATGGATGGATAAGATTTACCGTGAGATGTGTGTGGTGGGTGCTGAAGTGGGGGGCTTGGTGGTCCAGCATTACCGCACATGCGCTTCGCTGGTCAACAGGACTCGTTGTTTGCACGCAACGTGGCTGCTTCAGAACAGAACCGTGCCCACATGTCCACCACACAGCGGCTCCATACGGACACACACGCTGAACTACACCAATACGGTTAAAACTAGTCGTCTCTGGTTCACCAAAACCTTCTCTCATAACCAAATATTATCTTTTACACAGAGCTATCGGCGCCATGCGGCCGCCATTGTAAGCGCTCTTCTGCGCATGTCCGTTTTGGACCAGTAGTCTTCCAGAACGACATCACCTGCCAAAATCTCTAGATGCAATTGGACAGAATTACAACCAATCATAGTATCTGAAAATGTGACTGACCAAATTACAGCAAGCACGAGATGTATGCAGGGGCGGCATGGCTCAGTGGGTAGAGAGGTCGCCTGGCGATCAGAAGATTGCAGGTTCGATCCCCGGTCCTGCAGAGAAGCGTGTCAAGGTGTGCTTGAGCAAGACATTGTTCCTGTGACAAGCTGGCGAACTATCCTGGCTGTACCCCGCCTCTCGCCCAATGAGATTGGAGATAGGCTCCAGTTCCCCCGCCACCCGATTCCTATAAGTGGTTAACATTGGATGGATGGATGGACAAGGTGTATGCTTAGTGTACATTAGGACAACAGGAATCAGTACAAAGCACCAGGAAAACCTTTTACGTCTCCACCCTTATCACATAAAGCACAGCACGGTACATGCTTCACACTGCGCCGTCCACCTACAATACCCCCCCACGACGTGTTTCTTCAGAAGATGTCTCCTATCTAAGATATATAAGGGCAAATTTAACGGGGGGCTTGCTAGCAGACTTGCGCACATCTCTTTTAGGAAAGAAACAATATACTGTCCCAAAGGTCAAACACAACCCTTCTGGATGAAACCGACTACGGAAACAGAAGACAGACTTAATACGGGGCAGGCGGATATGTGACACCGCAGTGATAAACTATCCGTATGTGTAACTCTCAAAAAAGAGGTGACTTAGTTCAACTGGATCAGAAGTTTATTTGGAAACGTTTCGTCACCCACCAGGTGACTTCTTCGGTCTGAGCAGAAAACAAACATTCCCTTCCTTATAAACAGTTTACAATACCGTGATTGCAAACATTCCCCAATCTTTTGTGAATGGTGCCCATTGTCACTGAATGTGCAGTTGATCACCCAACTCTCATATGAAACCAGCCTATTGTTGTGTGGCATCAAGGTACTGTTTATAAGGAGGGGGGTGTCTGTTTTCAGCTCAGACTGAAGAAGTCACCTGGTGAGTGACGAAACGTTTCCAAATAAACTTCTGATCCAGTTGAAACCTCTTTTTGTGATTTCCTGGATTATTGAGCATGCATCAAGATATGTGTTATTCTGTTTTGTATTTTACTCTTTCGGTAAACTGCCTTTGAGCTTCTCGCAAAACATTCTTCAGTAAAATGTGTTTATGGAAGGTAGGAAGACAAGAAAGTAACATATTTGACTAGCCCAGCAGTATAGGTTATTACGGCGTTAGGCTAACATAATAGCATAACAGAAGCTACAATAAAAGAGGCGATTCTCTCTGTTTCTAACTTATCGTCTTTTGAACGTCAGCACGGCTCAGATGTCTGGTTCACGGAGAGAGGATTGGTATGGATGAGTGTGTGTGTGTGTGTGTGAGGGGGGGGCAGGGAGATAGACAGAGAGAGAGAGAGAGAGAGAGATAAAAGGAACAACTCCCTAAGCCCAAATATGTATAAGCTAATTAATGGGAGCATTGATCACCTCTGCCCCAATCAACATGAGGTATGACTTTCCGTTCATGCTCCCTGGTGCAGAATAATGACTCTCAGCCACATGACTGAAGGAATTCGCCAGTCAACCTTATATGGAGCTATCTGATATCAGCGGTTTATTTCCTGTTTTATTGTCTTCACAGTCCTTTGCAGCCACGGAATATGGCAGGATGGTGTCTGTGGAATAGCGGTCAAACCTTGCACTCAATTGATTTCTGCTTAATGTTTATTTTAGGTTGGTGCCGGGAGATGGAGGGGCAGACTTCTTTTTACGCTCTGTGGCCTGAGCAGATAAACAAGCTCATGAGGAAAGTAGCGCAATAACTTTGATTTAATTGTGATCATATAAATTCTATCAGTGTTTATCTGGATGTGCCCCCCGGAGAATGATCCAATTACAGCTCATGCCACTGCTTACATAGTGAAGATTGACAGACACACACGCTCTCACACACACACAAATGCTCACACACACACACACTCTGGATCAGACCACTTCATTACGGGATTCAAACCATGTGGGGACATTGGATTATGATATATTCTCATATTGACAATGTGGAACAATAACAGAGCAGTTATTCACTCTCGCAGGATCCTGGATGGGGCCTGGGGTATGCCTGTCTACTCTACATGTGGTTGTGGCTGCGGAGGCTCGTCCAGCTAGGAGGCCATGGGGTAGACTGAGGACCAGGTGGAGGGATTATATCTCCACACTTGTCTGGGATCACCCAAGGACCCCCAATCAGACCTGGCAGATGTGTCCAGGAGAAGAGAGGTTTGGGGTCCCCTGCTGGGACTGATACCTCCATGACCTGACTTTGAACAAGTGGTTGACAATAGATGGATGGATGGATGGATGGATGGACAGCCAGTAGCCAAAGCAGACTTACAGCTATAGTGGCTCAATGGGTAGAACACACACCTGGGAGTCAGGGGTCATGGGTTTATATCTCAACGCGTAACTCGGTAAACATGAGGCGTTCATTGTGAAGCACTTTGAGTAGTTGGTAGGCTATATGACCAGTGCTTTATAAAAAACAAATCCATGTACATTTACTTATACCTGCAAAACGTCATATACATTGTACTTTCCATGCTAGACTGAATGAATGTAAACTGGAGTATTGCATCAATAGATCAAATGAATTATGAAGAATCGCTGAGATAATTCCATAAAATGCATGCATGAGCTACAAGGTGACCCATGCTTGCTTTTCTTAAACACCATAAGAGAATAAAATAATGATAAACTACTTTAGGCTATAAAATACAACAGATGAAGAGTGATACCAGAGTGAGAGACGCTCTGGTGATGGTGCATCCATAAAAAACAAGAGGATACACCAGCGTCACTTCCACCACTTCTTCAGAACTACAACCTCCTGCCCCTTACATGGTTCAGAGGTTCATCCTCTTTCTGCAGTGGCCGGGAATCGAACCACCAATCTTCCAATCACCAGATGACCATTTCCTGAGCTATGCACACCCTATGATGGAGAGGTTACCCCAGTAAATGAGGACATAGAGAGAAGAGAGACAGAAGGGACAAGAAAGAGGTATGAGGGATATCTTTATGATGTGTGCAGGTCACCAGTTTATACCTCACTGTGGGCTTTACATGATAGATCTCCCACAATGACCTGCAGCCATCACTGAGCCCCTCACCACATGAACACCACCATGAGACATAAGAACATGGCTGAAAAGACTAATATGTGCACACACATATAAACGACATATATCACCTGTGAGCTGAATGCACATAAATTCATAGAGTGGAAGATTTATGGGGCAGAAGTAAATTGACAAAAATCTATAATAGTTACAGCAGGCAGAGCGGAGCCTTGATTAATGATGACCGTGAACAAGAGGGAAGGTAAATGGTCAGGAGTGAGGAGACAGATCTGCAGGAGGCTGGGAGACGACAAATGGATGGTAGTATGACTGTGTGTGTCTGTGTGAGTCTGACTGTGTTGGGGGATGGCAACGGTGAGTTCACATCAAAACACACTACCCTACCCCCTACCCCCACATCGTGTCCAAGCAAGCAAAAGTAGGTTAAGACAAACTCACTTGACATTCATCCGCCTTGTTTCCAGAAGACGCTCAGTTTTAGTAGTTGCAGAGAAAGTCAAGGGCCATATCTATCTCTTCCTGTCCCCTTCCTGTCCTCATATTCCAAATTTCCTCTTGCGGGACTGATAAGGGAATCCTTTCCTTTCTTTCTTTCTTTCTTTTCTGTCTCACCAGACACCTGCATGTCCTCCCTCACCACCTCATAAACCTCCTCTTTGGTCTTCCTCTTCTCCTCTAGCCTGGCAGCTCCATATTCAGCCTCCTTCTCCCAGTATACCAGCATCCTTCTCCCAGTATACCAGCATCTCTCCTCCACACATGTCCAGACCATCTCAGTCTGGTCTCTCTGGCTTTGTCTCCAAACCCTCCAACCTGAGCTGTCCCTCTGATATACTGGTTTCTGATTCTGTCCTTCTTCATCTTTCCCCATGCCAATCTTAGCAATACACATCAATGTGAAGTCATTTGACATAATTGCTGACTGACACATTCTCACCTGTCTCAAGCCAAGGTAGTAACAAGCAGTGGAACTGGTGCCCTGCTTAGTGGCTAAAACAGTGTTCATCACTGCAGTGTGGTAACCAGACACCAGGCCCCTGGAAGACCCGAGGCCTGCTTTGTTTGGATGCGTATGAGTTTGGATGTGTATTTTTACACATGGGCGACTAGGAGGCCGTTCACTGTCATCGCCTGTTTGGAATCACTGCAAGGGAAAGAAAGAGAGCCATGGCTGCAGTGACCTCTCATAGATATGATGGAAACAACCGCCTCAGTCAGGGTCATGACCCAAAATCGGGCCATGGGGTATTATTATTGTTACTATTATGATTATCATGATTATCATAACTCATTATGAACTATCCATCCATCATCAACAGCTTATCCATGCATACTGGAGCCTATCCCAGTGCTTATTGGGTGAAAGGCGGGGTTATACCCTGGACAGGTCATCCATCACAGGGCTTGAGCAGTTAGGAGTTCTGTGTCTTGCTCAAGGACACCTCAACACACCTTCTACAGGGGTTGGTGACTAAACCACCAATCTTCTGACTACCAGATGACTGCCCCACCCCCTGAGCTATATGATGAAAACTCATTAACTCATGTCATCACAGGAAACTTCATGTCGGGAGCATGACTCGCACGGTGATAACATGCATCTCCCGGTCTGATAGGAAAGCGACACGGTGGATGGTCCTTTGGCTACTAGCACGTTTGTGGCTGAGTCGCATCTCTTCTCAGTACATCTCTTAACACCCACAACAGGATTCAGAGCCCCTGTCAGTCTCAACAACATCAACATGAGAGCTTGATGTGTGCTGCATCTTCACCTCCTCCTTTGGGGCTGATTGGATGTCAGTATGCTCAGTATGGAGGCTCAGAGGAGGCCACATTTAGCCTCTCCTGAGGCCTGACACTGATTTGAATACCTTGAACTATATAAGCATTCCATGCTGTCTGACCCCTGCCAGTGGTCTGGCGAGCTAAGACTCATATCCTGCAGCCTTCCTCTGTTTACTGAGTATCCCTTATCTTTTTTTCTTCCTCGCCTTCTTCTTCCTTCCCTCACTCCCTTTCTGCAGGGACCTCCTGCATTTTCCACACCTGACATGATTTTTGTCTCAGACACTGCCAGAGAGAGAGAGACATAGAGACAAGCAGACCGAGAAAGAGACAGATATGTGGAAACCAACAGTTTACTCCCTGCCTTGTGTGCCGTTGGCATGCAAGAGTCTCCGGGTTTGAAAGGTGATGGATTTCTTTTTCTATGAAGGCAATCTCAGTCATCTCATTATTTCCCATACAGATAAATTCATGTCTTTGTGTAGAGGGCTGGAGTTCAGGTAGGGCGGTTGTCTAGTAATCAGAGGATTGGTGGTTCAATCCTTAGCCCCTGCAGAAAGCATATTGAGCAAGACATTGTATTCTGAACAGCTCCCAACAGCATCATGTGGCAGGCATTCACTGCTCCTTTACAATAGGACGGGCTCAATGTACAGAACACACTCCACAGGCATTGGTGTGTGGCAATAAAACAATTATATTCTGTTCTGTTCAACTGTAATCTTGTCTATTCTAGTCTCACAAAGTACTCTTGTGAGTATAGCACAGTAAAGAAAAAAATCTGTAAATACTGACAAGGTTAACCCTCTTATTCGGTGGCCCCCCACACTCACACACACAGACTCTTTTAGACTTTACGTCTAGGGTGCAGGAGTTGGCTTGGTGGTGATTGCTGTGACCTCACAGTGCAGTATGGATGTGTGGATGTGTGTGTGTGCATGCAGGCGTACGTGCCTGCGTGTGACAGTTGGATCTTTGAATCACACAGTGGCTTAGAGCCAGAGTGCAGCACAGCTATATTCTATTCTGACACTTTGATAGACACCGAGCCATTTCCATCCCACCGAGCCCTGGCGACTCAACCACTCTGCTGCATTTCTCATTATGGCTGCATCCAATGGAGATCACAAAGCTGGCGTTTAGTACTGTAAAAATGAAAATGTCCATGAAGCCCCTGTCCTACACCCCCTCCTCTAGGTACCTTATCTCTGCCATTCCAAAAGAGAGAGAGAGAGAGAGAGAGAGAGATAAATCTCATCTGAGGCTTACCATTCCATGTCACTGTAAAAAAGTGACATTCCTATGATTCTGTCAAACGCAGTGGGAATACACAATAACTTGAGCCTCTGAAAAACTCCAAAAATTGGCTGTAGTTGTGTTCTATCAATAATCATACCACAGGTTTTTATTCTGTTCGACCAATTTCCCATCATTGGCTCTTTCTGTTCAGATCAGACCAACCTGATAGACTGTCCAACGGTCTGTCCATCCTGCCACATGTCTACCAAACCACTTTATCCATCCACAAACTGGAGCTTGTCCATCCATCCATCATCAACTGCTTATCCAAAGTTAGGACGTGGAGTCATGCCGGAGTCTACCCCATCTCTCATTGGGCAAAAGGCGAAGAAACACCCTGGATAAGTCACCATTCCATCTCAGGGCTCGAGCAGTTAGACGTTCACCATCTTGCTTAAGTACACCTCGACGTGCTCATCGCAGAGGCTGGAGATCGAAACACAAATCATCTCATCACTTGACGCCACCCTGTCTCCTAAGCCATACCGCCCCCGAAAAGATCAGCATAACACCTGTTTGAAGGTCCCAAGTGTGTCGATTGTAATGGGTATTGATGAATGAAGAGACTTTGTAAGATTCACATTTAACCCCAATTCATGCTTGATGCAGATTACAGCACTTGATTGACTGGTGTTCCTGACCTTAACCACTCCAAACCCACACTTAAACTTAACCATCTCCAACCTAATACCTCATCATGCTAATGCAGTGAGCCTGACGGGGAGCAACCACAATGACCTGCTAACATCATCAATGTCGGTCCTGTTAACATGTGCACATGACTCAACTCATGTGCACATAGATTACAACTGACACCTGCACAGGTACATGCACAGACCAGTGTGCACATCCCTCAGTGATGTCCTAAACCAGCCACGAGTTGAACGAGCCACTGCCTATTTACATACCTGCTCCTCATCTGCATACCAAAGTCATGCTGCCTGGACGCTTGCTCATGAATTATTCATCAGCGGTATTTACATAGGGTACACAGGCGGGAACCAACCTGAAATCTCTCAGGGCTCCAAATGCCTTAAGGACAGAGGATTCTTGTATGCAGATGACCCATCTCATCCAGCATGGCACCTGTGCGTCTACTAAGAAGTCTTGTTTTAGTTGTCACGATTAGTTCCCACACTGTGGGATGGACACGGACTTGGATGGAGCTTGGGAGATTGAGGCTGGATGCCCTTCCTGACGCCCTATGGTAGGTTCAATCAGGTCCCCAAGCATATGCTCTAATGCTGAGGTACTGTGGCCTTGATTAATGAATTCAGCTCACTGTTAGCTGGAAAAAGTGTCACAGCTTAGAGAAGCTGAGAGCTGCTGCGGGTGGCTCGGCCGGTCCTCAGGAGAGAGAGAGCAGTCTCTTGCTTGCTGCTTATCTTGTGCATGGCATCAGAGATGCAGCAGACACCAGTGGACAAAACACTCCTGTGATGTACATAAAACATGTGTTTATGCATGCATTATTCTGACACAGGCTGTGCTTTGTCTTTGATGTTTTATGTTAGACAGGGCTCCTTGCATAGGATGCATGCTTTGCATACGTGATTTGCATAATTATCCCCCATATGATTGTGTTAAAATGTTGTTCAGCTGTGACAAAAAAGGGAAAAAAACTGTTCATGTGTGCTCACATGGATGATTTATTTTGCATATTAGCATAAATATGATGCCTTTATGAGTGCCGTGGTGTTGAAGTATTGAGGTTATGAGACTTGTATACAAGAATAACACTGGCATCCTCTGTGTTTCCACAGTGCTGTATCAGCTAAAAGGGCTCAGTTGGAGGTCCACTGCTAATCAATGATTTTGGGCAGTAGACTCCAGTCTTGTGATTAGTCCATTTTATGTGTCACGATTAGTCCCTATATTGTGGAGATGGACACAGCTCACAACTCAGCTTGGGGGATCAATGCCTGGTCCCCTTCCTGTTTCCCCGTGGTGGGTTTGAACCCTTAGCCTCTGGCTCAACAGTTCCCAAAGTACATACACTACCACTGTGGTACCACAGCCTCTCAAGTCTTGCATTCATCTAAAACCCCCAATGAGACCACGTTCAACATTCTGTGTACTGCGTGTGCAAGCCTACTCTTGGGGGGGG
>OMLC01103541.1:0-15000 GCA_900302585.1 Regalecus glesne | reverse complement strand
TCACGCTAATGTGATTGTGCGTTTTCTCTTTTCATGCTAGCAGACCAGAGTGAGTGGTAGGTGAGGTTTGAGTGAGCGCGAGCCTGGCATTTCTGTACCCAGTTGAAGCAGCTTTTTGCTGCTTATCCTGAGGAACGCTGGCCTCAACTTTCAATTCACAGCATTGCGCCCTCTGAAGCTCATCCCTCTTGTTTTAACATGTCAGGGGTAATGCTGAGTAATGCTATCTGGTCTCCCGGATAGACGTGGGGAACAAAACAACAGCTTTATCTTGCACTCGTCAATGTATTCACTCTACAGCTTTCCCATTGTGCCTAATATTTTATTGCTGTGATGTTATAGATTGCTACTTTGTTAATTATCTTATTGATCTGATAATATTTCAAGTTGTTGAATCTCTATATTTTGACAGATTGCACACAAAGGCTTTGATATGAGGTTTGTATTGTTGACACTTTCTCTTTCCAGCCATCCATTGTCAAAGGCTTATTCAAAGTTTGGTCGAAGGACCATGCAGGAGACTAAAGACAGTGAAACACCCTGGACAGATCCCCGCGCCATATCAAGGCAAGCGTGAGGGCTTAAGGCCGGATGCCTTTCCTAACCACCTACAGTCGGTTCGAACCCACAGCCTCTGGTTCATTAGTTCCTGAAGCACAGGCTCAACCTCAAGAGCAACCATGGCCCCACTTTCTCTTTCCACTCTTTTAATTATTTCAAGCCCCGATTAATTGATTTTATAGTTGCTGTTAACCAAATGTTCCTGGATGGAACGCGCAAAGACATTTGCTTGTGCTGTGACCTGATCAACAATGGGATTCACTAGCAGCACTCAACTCATCCTCGCCTGTCTCTGGCAAAGCCCCTGGATGCAATTGAACTAATCAACCTTATCAGTTGTTTTTGAGTCTTGAGCACTTCCCAATTACGACCGCAGTGGAACTCCAGCTGCTGACGAGTTGCATGGGTATTACTATCCAATCACAAACCCCATGCTGACACCCTGGATATAGGACTCATCGACCTGGCCTCCTAATCCTCAAGCAAACATCAGCTGGAGATGCAGATGAAGCCGATTCCCATGCTTTTATTCTCTCCCTTACTTTCTGTACCAGTTGATGTGCAGACCCAGTCTCTCCCTCCCTCCCTCTCTGTGTGCTGATTAAGACCTATTCTGCAGCATGCGATAGCAAAGCTGAATTAATCATTGCAGCAACAGGTTACCTGTCAATTTTGCGATGATGAGTGTCTATTTGGGTGATGGTTGTCGAGGTATGTGTGATGGGAAGACAACTTTTTGTGCTGATTCCAACAATACATAGCTCACCAGTTTTACCTTTGGATAAGGTAGATTAAGATTTAATATGCCAGGAAGACCATTTTCAAATCCATCTCAAGCAATAATAATAATAATAAGATTTATTTATTTGTCTTTTTACATACATACAAGCGAATGTGTCCTCTGTATTCGAACCACCCTATTGTATAGGAGCAGCAAGCAGCTGCAGTGCCCAGGGAGCAGTTAGGGTTCCAGTGTTTTGCTCAAGGACACTTTGACATGCTTTCTGAAGGAGCTGAGGCTCAAACCATCAATCCTCTAATTACTAGATGACCGCTCGACCCCTTGAGCTATGCTGCTCCTAAAAACAGTAATAACGATGGTTGGACAACGGCTTATCATTAGCGGAGCTCAAAAATATCTTTTTTGGAATAGGAAAATGGAATTATCTCTCAACAGGTTCTTCTGTAAGTCGACAAGAGATGTAGGGGAACAGGGGAATCATGGTTTTGCACATAAACAACCCCAGAAGCGAAATAAGAGCAAGATAGTTGTTTTCATCTTGTAGTAAACAAAATATCCCCCCGCGGGGCGAAATCTCCTCCAACATCTGGCTCCATTATAGGCTGCTGTCCAGTCGGCGCTCACTGCAGAGGCTAATTAGGAAGGGAGAGCATATGAGGGGAAAGAGCGAGGGCACAGACAGAAAGAGAGAGAGAGAGAAAGACCCAAGATTGTGCTCCAGTTTTTTCTCTCCTCATGCTTTTGCCCAGTAATGTATGTGCATGACCCATATTTCTTGTAAAATCTACTAAAATATGTCTGCGAAAAAGCCAAAGATCTGGGCTACACGACAAAAGACAAGAGTAAGAAGAGGAAAGACCACTATCGTGAGCTCTGATGTTTGTGACGCCTGATACACGGTCAAGTCAGTGTCCATCATACACACATATGTTGAATGTGCCTTAATGCTGAGCCTCAGCCTGGGCCATAGAGAAGTCCACTTTTACATGTCACCATTAGTCCCCACGGCATGGGGGCAGACATGGACTTAGATGGAGCTTGAGGGATTAAGGCTGGATGCCCTTCCCGACCCCCTGCAAAGGCTTCAAACCGGCAACATCTGGCTCATTAATTCCCGAACCATGTGCTCTACCACTGAGCTACTGCAGTCCCCTCATATAATTACACAACTATAATAATATACCATATCTGGGTTTGGTGGGGTTTAATGGACATCATGGTTAGGCTCATCCTCAAAATATAAATTCAAAATGACACAAAGGGATGAAAAGGAATATGAATTCCCCTTGAAGCTTACAGGACTTCCTCACCTCTGTATGCAAATCCTCAATCCACTCCCATCATCTGAGCTGACCTAAGGATGCTCGCCTGTGAGACACCAGATGACCCTCCCTCTAAAGAGGCCACAATGGTCAGAAATGTGCTTTAAAGCCTGCTGTGTTGAATCGGCACGCTTCTTCACCAGCTTACGCCTTCCTGTTACTGCGGATTCTGGTGCAGTTTGCACTCAAGGTCCTATTCTTATGGAGTAATGCCAAGTGATGGGCAGATGTCTCTATGCTCAGCTCAGTCTACCACCACCACTACTTTCTAGCATGGCCTATTCTCCTTTTGCCATGTGAGATGCACGAGCGCTGCTCATAGTACTAAGAAGCGTTCTCCAGACCAGGGCAGGGGAAAGAAGAAGGGGTAAACAGCTGAGATGTATTGACTCACTGCAAGGCTGAAGTGAGCAAGACATCAATAACACAAACTATTTTGCCGTTAATGCGTGTTTATTCATATTCAGTCAACAAACAGACGTCTCGCTCATTAAAGCCCCGCTCGGCAAGGGCTGGGAGAAGTCTCAAGGCACACGCATGGTGCTCAGCAACATGCTATGGGAGCAGAGCTCTGCCTGTGATTCCTACTCATTTATCTCCCCCTGCTAAGTCAATGTGGGCAGAGAAATTTGCTCGATTCTTTCCCCGTTGTTGTGGGCGGCTGTCCTTGTGACACATCCTGCTGGGCATCCGACACTACCAGCCTCGCTCGCTCTCTCCCTCTCCCTCTCTGAGGGCGGATCAAGATGTCAGAGGGAAGTGCAGCCACCTGCCACCAAGAGCTTTGTGCTGATTAAGGGAGGACTTTGACTCTCCACTGAAAGGACAGAAGAAAAAGAGGAGGTACAGGGAGGAAGAGAGAGGGAGGGAGGAAGAGATCTGGGGTTGCGATGGTGGCGATGGAATGGAATTCTTTACAGGGATAGTGCATATTAATGAACTTTTAGAATGTAAATACACCAGATGCCACCATGCTGATCATCTGTCCTCCCAGGCAGTCAGGAGTTCAGAGTCTTGCTCAAGGACACTTCAACAAGTAACATCAGAAAGACAGAAACTTGGTCTTAAATCTCCGTCCTAATGGATGAAGGCCACCCAAACGCATGTGCAGCATTTTGTGAAATGACTCTGTGGTCTATGAAGGGGGGAGGTCTCAATGTTCAATGAATTATGGGGGAGTCACTGTGGTCTATATCTGGTAAATTGGCCTCCGATCCCGAGGATGAACAGGCCCCTGCTGCCCATGCTGCCCGCCCAGCCAGCGGCTTTTATATGCTTTTAAGCTAGTCTTTTCTCGATGATATTTTTAATGAGTCCCACGGAAAGCACTAGAGAACACACCCCCCCCAAAGAGGGAGAAAGGGTCAGGCTGCTGTGTGGGTTTCCTATTCAACCCCACCCCTCCATTTGACAGGCATGAGAAAAAAAGGCAGGGTAGCCAATCAGGCACCAGGGTAGTGGAGGTGTTGGTGCTGTTGGAGGTCAAGGGACCCAGTTTTGACCCCGTCAGCATTGACCGACCCTAATTGAACACACGTGGAGAAGATCTGCCAGCTGCAGATTGCTTTTGGATGGTGAAGATAAGAGGAGGAGGAGGATGCTTGCTCTTAAGACTCTTAATGACAGTCATTATTCGGTGAAGAAAATCCTTCTTCCCGCCATGCTTTTTCTCTCCCTTCAGCATATGCATCTATTGATATTCAGACAGCAGGCTGGCCTCTGTGACTGGTTATCTAAGCCATCTGAAAAGGGACAAGGAGTCAATTCGATTCTAAAGTCAATTTCAAAATCTGAAAAGTCGGTGTGAATAATAGCGACATGCGGGGCAACAAGGATGGAGTATAGATCTGGCATTGACTTTCCATAGACTTCCACAAACAGCCAGGAGTCAGCCCGCTCTGTCCCCGTGCTCTTAATTAACCCCTTCTTTAGCTGATCCCACAGTAGAGGCTTGCCTTTTCATTTCCCTCTGCAGGATTACGATTGTATGCTAATCACTGTTTTCAGCCTCACTCTCTGTGGCGTGAGCCTCTAATCACGGAGGTTTGTTCCTTTTTTAAGGGGATCGAGGCTCCATGCTGGGTTCCATTAAGGAACTGCGCCCCCCGCCCCAGCTCCAGCTCGCTGTGCTAAACAGGCTCCAGAGTGCAGTCGAGGAGACGGCTGGCGAGATGTGTTGATTGTGACTTGCTAAATTGTGCTAATTAGGACCTGGGAGATAAGTTTATCTGGATTCTGTGACATTTTTCCTCCCATGTTCGGAGGACACCCTTATTTGAAACAACTGCTAATTACATGGCGGAACAGAACACCGAGGGCCACGCTGGGATGACTGCAGCAGAATGTCTCGAAGCCTGGCGTTGTTGTGCGTCCCTGGTTCAGCAGCATGAAAGGAAGGGCGTGTGTAGCAGACTTAACACTATCAACTGTAATTATGTAACTTCAAAATAACTGGACCGAGTTAATATTCTTAAAGTCTAGGATTGGATTTCTGTGGGGACAGGAAGTCATGTAAGACAAGGTTAACACGACGCTGAGCTGCTGTTCCCTCAGATTTAAAATGAAAGATAAAACATCTTCATTAGATGCTACCGGGCAACTGTTTGGATACGAGGCTCTATGCTGAAGGCAGTGATGACCACATCATTCGCAGAGATGACACCATCCTATCTATAAACGCAGTCCATCCATCCATCCATCCATCCATCATCAAATGCTTGTCTCAAATCACATCAGAGGGTCAAAGGCAGGGAAAACTCTGGACAGGTCATCACTTCATCACAGGAGTTGAGCACTTATGGGTTCAGTGTCTTGCTCAAACATGACAAGATTTTAGCAAGGACTGAGGTTGGAACCACCAATCCTCTGATTACTACACAACCACCCTACCTCCTGAGCTATGTGCTAAATAATGAACGGCCTCCACCTCTGTTAGACTGGGATGCAACCATATTGTAGATTGGTATGCATTTATCTTTCAGTAATTCAAATTCCACAGTTTTGAGCTCCTCGTGGTCAGGGGAGGTTGCAGGGAAAACATAATTACAAAAGCCAGTCAAGCCTAACCAAACAGCGCTTAGAGCCTGTGCTGTCATTGGTGCAGAGCGACTCTCTTTGTCTCTCCCATTATTCATAGTCCCCTCGAAACAGGCTGGAATGAGTTTATTGCAATGCCACATCACAGTCGTTCCAGGGAGTAGCTACAGGAGGGCCAAATGGGGACTGAGGCGAAGACGTTTGTGCACACAGTACTTAATGAAGAGGGAGAGGAGAGGGTACAGAACCCCTAAAATATCCCCTGTGGGTCGTTTTGTTCTAGTCAACTGAGGTGGAGACCCGGTCTGTCTTTCCTGTCTCTGATGATTCCTGCCGTGCAGGAATCATCAGAGACTTAGACCGGGAGTATAACTTCTCCAGTGATCTAAAATGTCTGTCAGGAGGAGGTGTGTGTTCAGGAGGAGGTGTGTTCAGGAGGAGGTGTGTTCAGAAGGAGGTGTGTGTTTAGGATGAGGTGTGTTCAGAAGGAGGTGTGTGTTTAGGAGGAGGTGTGTTCAGGAGGAGGTGTGTTCAGAAGGAGGTGTGTGTTTAGGAGGAGGTGTGTTCAGGAGGAGGTGTGTTCAGAAGGAGGTGTGTGTTTAGGAGGAGGTGTGTTCAGAAGGAGGTGTGTGTTTAGGAGGAGGTGTGTTCAGAAGGAGGTGTGTGTTTAGGAGGAGGTGTGTTCAGAAGGAGGTGTGTGTTTAGGAGGAGGTGTGTGTTCAGGAGGAGGTGTGTATTCAGAGTGTGTGCAGACCAGATGAGACCATATCTCTGCAAGAGGTAGCACAGGAGGACCGCTTTAATCAATGCTGGATGTGATGGGAGTGACACCTGCCGAGGTGACATTCAACTGGAATCGCTGTCTTCGCTTAAATGATTGTTTTAATCCATTGTGTGTTCAAGTGATTGGCAGAGGTGCCGTTAAGTGAAGCTCATTTGGATATTTATTGGTGTAGACGTCCTAACTTCTAAGATCAAGAGGAGTTAAGGGCTCCGGATAGGATACAGGTGTCAAACGGAGAGGAATGGATGTAGAGGCTGCTGAAGACCTGCATGGATTCATACATGGTTCCATACATGGAATTGATGAGCCAGATGTTGCAGGTTCAAACGCTCTGTGAGGCATCAGGAAGAGCATCCGCCCTCCATCTAAGTACAACGTGGGTTTTAATGGTGACACGTAAAACGGACCTGTCATGTGCCCTCTGACTGACAAACAGATAAAGCAGGATAAGACCTTAAAACAGAAAAACAGGTCACAGAGATGCTGGATGTAGAGGCGTGAGAGTCTGCAGCAATCCAACACTGTCTGACACCAGAAACCTATCGATCACGTCAGATCAGACACATCCTCCAAATGAAAAACAGAAGAGATGGTGAGAGAAGGAGAGAAGAGAGAGCGCAAGAGTTATCCACCAGCAGCAGAAAGACAGCCAGAGAAGGCAGCATGGACAATTACAGCAGCTTACCTCTGACCCACTTTCCCCAAGCCCACCTCCTCCTCATACGAACCCCAGCAAACACCTTCTGCTCAACTTTACTCAACCCTATTCCACAGCCGAGCTTTAGACCATGCAGGGCATCACAGTACGGAGAGTGCTGGTCTACATGTTCCTGCACACTGTCTCCTCATGCTAACACAGCCCTGTAGAGTTAGCACAATCAGGTTTGCACAATGGAACTTTGCTACTATGTGAAGTAAAGTTATTTATCTGCCAAGTGGCCACGGCTGCAGGACTTTGTCCTCTGTATCTAGCCCGACCTATGGCATTGTAGATAGTGGTTCAGAATCTTGCCAAAGGACACCGTGACATGCTTTCTGCAGGGGCTGAGGATCAAATCCCCAACCTCTAATTACTCCTAGATGCCCCCCTGCCTCTTGAGCTATGCTGCCTGATGTATATGGAAGCATTTGTGAGCCCCCATCTCTTTACTCTTGATCCAGTGCTACAACGTCCTTGATGTCACAGCAACATCTGTCCAGGTGCCATGAAAGTGAGTGGGAGGTGGAAGACGGGCAGACACTGTGGCCGGGCATGAGTCTGGGTCAGCCGCCGGCCTGCTTACAGCAGACAGATACAGTCTTGAGAGTGGTGGGGGCTCTGCACCCTTCAGCTGCATGTGTTTTGTATGTCCAGTTAGACAGATGAAGCACAAGTCACGCCACATGAATGTGCTCACACTGGGGTGATACAAGGCTAAACCAGTAGCCCCCAACACAAGAAAAGGCAACATTAACGGTCATCAGGAAACTCAGAAGTTCTTCCTTTCCTCCGCCGGTCACATTTCATCTTCCTCGCTTCTTCAGTGTGTATGTGTGTGTCCGTCTCTGGCAGACACTGCCCAGGGAATCAGCCCCGCGCTCTGGGCCCAGGAACTCCTCTGTGTGATGCAGAAGTTGCTGTCCGAACACATTTGTTGTCTAACTGGTGTAAATCACTGTTATTTAACATGCCACTGCATTGACCTTATTAAGCAGACAATGCCTGCACCACTGTTTTAGGCTTCCTCCAGGGCCAGCGTTGAGTCCATGATGATACATAATATCATTTGGCAGGCAAGTTAATTATATACTGGCTCCTAACACTTTGTGTCGGAGGTGCCCACCATCTGAAGGGACTGTGACTAGGTTAGCGTGTGTGTGTGTGCGTGATGAGGAGGTGGGGTGGCCCTGTAATCCAAACTGTCAGAGCCACTTTCATAAGAGTCAGTGAGCTATGCCTGGGCAGCATCCATGCCTCTTACACTCGCACATAAACACCAGCATCACTGCTGCTATCACACGTACGCCGCGGCAAAGCTACCTGTGACTGGAATAGTCATCAATGCATGCGCGGACACACAGAAAAGCATGCTAGAATTGAGGTACACACTCAAAGGCGTGTGTAAACTCAAGTCCTACGTCGGATAAACTGGATCATGGTAGGCCATGCCACATCCAGCGGGAGTGCCATGGCCTGAACGGAGATGTCATTCCCTGTAAGATACTGTGTGTATGTGAGCTCCTTTTGAGTGCACGTGCCCTATTGTTCATGTAAAAAAATCCAAGTGTTCCCACCAAGATAACCATGTACATGCAACTGTGTTCCAATTAATATGAAATCCGTTTGTTCACATTGACATTATCAGAGTGCTGCAGCACATTTCATTAGGCTGAGAGTAAGACTTTTAAATACCAGTCAAGATCAGCGTAAAAATTGAAAGAATAGCTTGTTGACTCTGCAGCTGAAGTAGAACTAGGTGTGAAAACCTGGTATCAGATTGTTGGTCTGCATGAAACGAAATGGCGGATTTTGCAGCTATCTAGTGTGCATAGGACCTTTTAATATCTCCATGCATCCAGCCATAGCTGCTTATCTGAAATCAGGTTGTGGAGTCGTGCTGGAGCCTATCCCAGCGCTCATTGGGTGAGGGGCAGGGAGACACCCTGAACAGGTCACTATTTCATCACAGGACTTGAATAGTTAGGGGTTTTAGTCTCTTGCTCAAGAACACTTGAGCATACTGAGCACATTCTTCATACGATGACAATTAGCCAAGTGGCTAGATCTCGTATATTTACATTCTAACTGTTCATTAATATGCACTGTCCCTATAAAGGAGATTTTTATTACTATTGTTATTGTTTTGGTTATCACTATTATTATTATTATTATTATTGTTATATTTTTTAATTCCATTGTAATTCTGTTATCCCATCTCTGTGTTGTATTTGGTAAATTCTGTCTTGTCCTCTTGGGAGAAAGATCCCTCCTCTGATGCTCTCCCTGAGGTTTCTTCCTATTTTTTCTCCCTGTTAAAGGTTTTTTAAGGGAGTTGTTCCTTATCTGATGTGAGGGTCTCAGGACAGGATGTTGTGTTACTGTAAAGCCCACTGAGGCACTTTTGTGATGATGGGCTGTACAAATAAAACTGACTCGACTGTAGATCACCGGTGATGGGTTACAGCCAAATCGATTTAAAACCTCTGCTTTTGACATAAAGCAATGATTTCAGAGACAGAATTCATCTTTGCTTTTAAATCACTGTCAGACAGATTTCAGAGGACTTCATTTCCTTTCAGAATGGATATGAACGTAATCCCTCACATGCTCAGGCTGAGCATTCACCTTCAAATCCAGGAATTCATGCTCGCACTGAAACCGTCCATGCTCATGTGCAGTCGGCCTGTCATGAAATCAGAGGGTTCACCACTGGCTCCGTGAAAACGTTTTTCATGCACACAGGCTAACCCCCACGCTCGAGCCAACGCCACGTTTTCTGCTCTTAGAATTAGCACTAATCTTCCCGTCAGAGGCAATAGACTTGCATCAGCTCGCAGGCAAGGAATTGAATTTGGCTGCGCCTTTAAAAAAGGACGAGCCGTCTCTCTCTTGTCTTCCATCAATCTGACAGTCCACGTCTCTTCAATAAGCCCGGCTCGGTCTAGATGCGCTCGTTCGGATTTAATTCAAACAGCTGTTCACTTCACTACAAGCTCGGCGAGCATTTCCTCCACACAATTTCGTGAGATGAGCGGTGCTGGGGTGGGGGTCTGGGGATTGCACTAGAGACTGGATTTGGAGAGATATTTCTTCAGACGTGGCAGGATATGACCTCAAGGGATGAGAGTATGTCGGCTGATAAAGCTCTGGGTTTTGGGCTGTTTTGGTTTTGACTCTCAAGTGAGAGCTACGTTAGCTTAGGCAGTTGTTGCAGTTGCCTTGTTGAGTGAAGAAGAAGGAAAAGAAGAAGAAAAAGAAGAAGAGGAAGGAGAGGAAGAAGTCAAGCAAGACAAGGTTAACACGACGCTGAGCGGCTGTTCCCTCAGATTTAAAATGAAAGATAAAACATCTTCATTAGACGTAACCAGGTAACTGTTTGGATAAGAGGCTCTGTGCTGAAGGCAGTGATGACAACATCATCCATAGAGATGACAACATCCTATTTATAAATGCAGTCCATCTATCCATCCATACATCATCAAATCCTTGTCTGAAATTGGGTCAGAGGGTCATGCTGGAGCCCATCCTGGTGCTGACTGAGTCAAAGGCAAGGAAACACTCTGGACAGGTCATCACTTCATCACAAGAGTTGAGCACTTATGGGTTCAGTGTCTTGCTCAAACATGACAATTTCTGCAAGGACTGAGGATTGAACCACCAATCCTCTGATTACTAGAATCCACTCTACCTCCTGAGCTATGTGCTAAATAATGAATGGCCTCCACCTCTGTTAGATTGGGATGTGACCATATAGTGGAGTGATATGTATTTTATTCTTCAGTAATTCAAATTCCAGTTCTGAGCTCCATGTGGGATGAGAGGATTTTGGCTGATAAAGTTCTGGGGTTCGGCTGTTTTGGTTTGGACTCTCAAGCGACAGCTATTTTAGTTTAGGCAGCTATTGCACTTGCCTTGTTAAGTAAAGAGGAAGAAGAACACAAAGCTTTAGTTTTCATTGTACATACAAAATTGTACATACAAAAAAATGTGTTCTCTGCATCTAACCCATCCTATTGTATAGGAGCTATGAGCAGCTGTAGCACCTGGGGACCCACTCCAGTTCTTTTTCCTATTACCTTGGTCAGGGGCACAGGCAGGAGCATTAACCCTAACATGCACGTCTTTTTGATGGTGGGAGGAAACTGGAGCACCTGAAGAAAACCCACACAGACAAATAGAAAACATGCAAACTCCAAACAGAAAGGACGTGGCATTGGATTTGAACCAGGACCTTCTTGCTGTGAGGCAACAGTGTTGACAACTGCATGAAAAGATGAATAGAAAAGCATTGGCTTCTGAGTGACAGTGGGTCAGGGTCACTGAGGTTTGCACAATGCAGACATACACACTTCCAAACATGTCCAGTATGTCTGCAGCCTTTAAACCTCTAAACAAATGCTCCAGATTTCCCAACCTAAACCAGTGTGGTTCAGTTTTGCAAACTCGACACTGCCCCCTGGCATGCTTGTAAAGGCCCACATGTAGGGCCATATGAAACCCTTTCTGTTTTCCATTTTGTGGTGATGTCTAAATTTCATATATTTTTTATCTTTCTTTTAAGATATTTTTGTCTTTTTATCCATTTTTACTATAGGAAGTTTGGTGGAATCAACAATATCAACAAATCAACAATTGGGGGCGGCATAGCTCAGTGGGTAGAGCGGTCGCCTGGCAATCGGAAGGTTGCAGGTTCGATCCCCGGTCCTGCATACAGCATGTCGAGGTGTCCTTGAGCAAGACACTGAACCCCTAATTGCTCCCCGAGCACCATATGTTGGCACCTCAGTGCTCCTATACAATAGGTTGGGTCAAAAATGCAGAGAACAAACCCCCCTTGCGGGACTGATAAGGGAATCCTTTCTTTCTTTCTTTTACGCTTCCTCATTTGTTCATAATTATGAAGATACATTCATAGCTTTTGTTAATAGCACTCATTAGCGTTAGAACTTTAAGTAGCCTAGTTGTGTACTTGTATGCTATCAGTTAGTTTATCAGTATATTTGCTCACAGACAATTAAGCCAATCAGATGAAGACTGGATTTTAGTGATGGGTTTATCCTACCAACAGTATGATTACTATGATGTCCTGTGTGTTTATGCTAGTCTTTGTCAACATGGTATGCTGGTCTTATGTGTCTGTGTACTATAGGTGGTAGGTTTAATTTCGACTAGCTACTACCGTTCTGGCCGGTGTTTTGGATTTCTAAAACATTGATTTGTTTAAAAACAACTGTGATAAATGAATGAATGAATGAATGAATGGATGCTGTATCTTCTTTTCCATCAGTTTCAAACAAAGACAACTTGAGAGGTACTGTCAGTGTCAGAGCAGCTTTTCACAGGTCCATGCAGAAGAATGAAAAACGACACAGCTTGAGAGTAGGCTATGTTCAGGGTTGTGTTTGGGTATTCTGTTAAATTGCACAGTCTGCTTCAGTTCAATGATGGTACAGCATGCGTTCATCAAGCCTCTCAGAATGAATATATTTACACTGCAACTGCTTTCATTTGGCCACCGGCATGTTCTCAACTATGTATACACTATATTCACAAATACATCAACACATGCTTCTGAGACACTTCAATGGCTATAGCCTACCTGTTAGTGAATAAAGATAATTTGAGAAAAGTTGATTGACAGTAAATATTTCTATCACAACATATTTGGTATACCTCTACTCGTATGGTTAACAATTTTGTATACTAACACACACACGCTATACCAATAAAAGCATTGGGACACTTGCTATAACATTTAATTCTAAAGCTATATATATATGGGTTTCCTCCGCTTTTGCAATTGCTACTTGCAACTATTGACACCCTGTAGTGCCAAGCATTCCAGTAATGAGCAATATATGTTTATTGTGGTAGACTTGCAGGAAGCCCCTTGTCTTAATTTAGTGGCATCTGTTCTGCCAACTGATTGTTCAATAGTCTCTTTGTGTATTCTACACAGATAGTGCTTCGTGATTCAGATCCTGTCATCATGACCTCAAGTCAGTGTTCGTGCAAAGCTGGCACAGCAGTATAATGGCGACTCGGTTAATTTTCTTTACTTCATAAGGGAGTGAAACCCGAGCCTGTAAATAGCATGATTATTACAAGACCCGGGCTTAACAGGCGCATGGAAGGAGGAATCAGGTGAGGTGTAGTCACTGAGGTCATACATGTAAACATTAGCTGGGGCACAGCAAGTTATGGGTTTCAAATGGCGTCGGCCCCTTCCAATGATATATTCTGGCATAAAATTCCGACTGCAGACAGTGGTGTGTCTTCTTATAACAAACGTATCACGCCTAATGTTTCGGAACCATATCGCCCTGACTGACTCGTCCTTTGGAAACTGGTGGAAACTTATGCTAGAGATAAATTTCTAAGACATAGAGCAGCTCGGCACATAACGAAAAAGGCTCTTCAGTTGTTGCCGTTTCTGGTATTTTAACATTCCTGACAATTTAATCACACAAATAAACTAAAGATTGGTCGGACATAAAATTCAGCGAAACTTAGAAGTTACCTCAGAGGAGATCACCTACCACTGCAGTCAACCAGTGTACGGAAGTGAAAAGCGGAAATGATTAGACCCGTTTACACCTGTTTTCCGGTTCGAACGCTGGGCGCTCCACATAACCCCTATTAGACCGGCATGTTTTCCTACTGTCTTCTCTCGAAGTGATGTCTGGCTCTTCCCTCTCTGACGTCCCTTGTTCCACATGCGTGTGGGTCATTGACAGTCAGTTCAGGACCTAGCGCCACTGTGTTGTCATAAAGCATATATTTAGTGGGCATTCACCTGCAGCACGATTAGGAAATGTATACGATAACTCATAGTGACCTCGACCATGTTTGCATGCTTGTTGTGTTCATCTGGGTGATGACGTTACTTTTCTGCGACAGAGTGTGAATGAATAAAGAGAAGCATGTCTTAGCTCGCCGGCACACAACTAAACCTCCGTCTCTACAGAAACTCCTGGAGCTTGTTATTTTGGCTCAGCTGATCCTGATCACTACTCAGGCTCCCTATAGTGTCTGTTCTCCCGCGAAGCGAGCCCTCTCTCCTTGCTTTCCCGCAGGTCCCCCATCACCAAGCCACGCCCCCTGCCACAGAGCCATTTGGTTTCTCATCCCACCAATAAAGCATTTTATGTCCCATGGGTTCAGGTTTATGATTCTCCCTGTCACGTGATAAAAGAGGAGCACCCCTGTCCCCTGTATGAGTGCAAGCGTGTGTATGTGTGTGCATCTCTCAGCATTCAGCAGGTGTGCTCTCGCTGCTCAAAGACCCACTTGCGTCACTTAACACTTGTTGCCTTGGTAACGGCGGATTTCCCCGTCACCCAGGTTACTTTATGGCGCGCGTGCGTGTATGATATAGATAGAGAAAAAGAAAGAGAAACAGATAGAGATAGAGATAGAAATAGAGACAGACAGACAGACAGACAGACAGACAGACAGACAGACAGACAGACGGATGGATGGATGGATGGATGGATGGGTGGATGGATGGATGGATGGATGGATGGATGGATGGATGGATGGATAAATTGATAAATAAATAGAGAGGGAGAGAGAGAGAAAGAGATAGAGATAAAGATGGACAGACAGACAGACAGACAGATAGATGGATGGATGGATGGATGGATGGATGGATGGATGAATAAATGGATAAATAAATAGAGAGAGAGAGAGAGAGAGAGAGAGAGAGAGAGAGAGAAAGAGAGAGAGAGAGCTATGACTCACCCAGTTGACATCTGGCTGTCCTCTCCATCTCATGCAGACACACACACTTTCTAGCATACTCTCTCCCACTTTTGCTTCACTATATGGAAATCCTGGAACGTAAGAATGAGCT
>OMLC01103539.1:0-14080 GCA_900302585.1 Regalecus glesne | reverse complement strand
GTGCTCGGACATTGCAGCTCCTACGGTGTTGTCGCCGTGCACATGTGCAAGTCACATCTACACACATCATGTAGACACAGGAAGAACATACAAACCCCTCACAGAAGGGACCTGGGACCGGATCAAACCAGGACCGTCCTACTGTGAGAAATTAACCCCAACTGCTGCCTCACCATGCTCCCCATTAATTTATTGTTGTCAGAATTCTTTGATTTCTTTTGCAGCAGCATAAATGGGTTCATTATGGCAAATGGACTCATTGGTGTCAGGTGCTTGTCTAGTCTAGTGGCCTGTACTGTTTTGATGATGCCGGACACCAACAGACTATATAAACAGTAGCCTACCCAGGGCTTGCCCCTCTGCTGAACCTATAGTTTCCTGCTACATTCGCTTGTTTGGAGAACGCCCATTCTATCAAACCAACTGTCTTCCTTCTCCCCAGCCATAAGTCAAATCGAGGAGCGTCCTTGTACTGTGCGAAAAAAAAAGAAAATCAAAGGCGAGGTTAGATTTATCATCTCCTCACAAACTCGCATAAAGCACGCCGTTCTTCAAGTCGTCCGTCTGTAAATCTACCCAACTCTGACGAAATGGTGCTGAATCAAACATAAAGCCCTTGACCTCACATCTAACCGTCAATACTTGGACAAATGAGAGAACTGCACTGATCAGCCAAAACATTAGAACTACCCACGGTTGATGAACCGGTCGTCATCGGCACCCAAAGTTCACCGATACGCGCGGGGAATGAAGGCTGGCCTGTCCGATATGATCCCACAGAGGAGCCACTGTAGATTAAACTGCTGGGAAAGTTAATGCCGGGTATGATGGATGGGTCTCGGAACACACAGCGCGTCACAGCTCGCCGCATATGGGGCTGCGTAGCAGCAGGCTGGTCCGACTACCCACGAGGACCCCTTTCCAGCACTGAATGCCAATGTACACATGAGCATCAGAAGTGGACCATGGAGCAGTGGATGGAGGTGGCCTGCTCTGATGAATCACAATTCTCATTTTCCACGGTGCATGCGTGTTGTTAACCTGGAGAAGAGATGGCACCAGGATGCATTATGGGAAGAAGGCAAGTTTGAGGGAGCAACGTGATGGCCTGGGTAATGTTCTCCTGGGTCCTTAGTAGATTACCTGCATTAGGTTCTCTTGGCTTCTCTAGGGGAACGTGCAGCACAACGCATCTGGGGGAAAAGCCTAGAATCATTTGCAGATTCATCTTCTTCATCAAGGTGTTCTGCCAAGTCTAATTCACCCTTCTTCTTTTTTCTACAGATCACACAGTATATTCGACTGATGCCAAGGTAACGAGCAGAGCAGCCACTAACACGAGAACCCGGAAGACCTCGACTTGTGGCTCCAGACGGACATCAAGAAGACTCCGGCGACATCGTTAAAAACCCGCGAGGACGAAGATGACCAAGGCCCCTTCGTGAAACACACCCACATCCTAACAGGAGAGATGAGCTTCAGACAGAGTCTCGGGAACCTAAAGTGTCCCTAGAATACCGGACGAAAAGACCCGAATCTGGATGAGAAGACCGCGTGATCGTTCTCCCGGTGCGGCGAAAGGCTGAAAAGAGCGAAACACCACCCAGGATTTCTGCAGTCGCCCACTAGGTGAAGCTCACGCTTTGTCCTCCTCCTGCAAGAGGTTGGCTCTCTGGCTCTTTGTCAACCACCTCGTTTTTGACAAACATTTCACAGCTCCGTCGTAGTTAACGACGGCAGTGTTTCACCGAGTGTTTTATGGAAAGCCCGGAGTCTTATTGCACCCTCAGCTGAAGTTAGACTGCTTTATGGATGAGCTGTAAGGTTACTTATGAATGTACAACACAGACTGTAAGCAGCTTACCGTCTGGACTTTTAAGGTTTCTTACCATCTCCAAAGTGCTCGTTCAGGACTCGGCCTCGATATGCCAGAGAGATGAGTTATGCACGAGCGAAAGTGGCTCGGACGGACCATTGACGAGAAGACCCCTCGTCAGGAACGTGAAAAGGAGCAAAAACCAGACGTTCCGTAATCTGATTAAAAGTGAATTTGGAGAAGTGTCTAAAAATGGAATCCAGATGAAATTTAGAGGTCGTGAATCTCCTTTATTTCAAGCGGCTGATAGTTTTACGTTGTTTTTTTGTGTGGGTGTGTGTGTGTGTGTGTGTGTGTGTGGGGAGGGGGTTGTCGGGGAAGTTGGGAACTGTCACGAGCTTCAGAGTCAATAAACAATGTATGAATTATTAACAGGATACCCCTTTAATAAAAACTTGCAAACGTTTTTTTCTATATTATAACCTTTAGGTTCTTTAATCCTTTAGTTATCGTTTTTCACCTCCAGCTCCTCCATTAGACCGGTGTGAACTTGGTCTTCATCACCAGGGACTCCGTTTTCTGAGAATCCGCATCCTAAGTGACGTGGTGCGTGATCAGCTTCAAGTGGTTTTCATCCCAGGCTGAGCAGTCCTTCCACACAGCAGGCCGTGACACATCCATCAAGCAGCATTTTGCTGTGGCATAGGGAGGCAGCAGCCATCTCCATGGGGCGTGCTGTACCAAAAGAGGGTCGACCACCAGAGATTTGGTGAGTACATATTCCTCTATGGGGCCGCACGGTTCAGGGAGTAGAGCGGTTGCAGGTTCGATCCCCGCAGCTGCAGTGAAGCATGTCTGTGTGTCCTCGAGTAAGACGCCGTTCCCTTCACTGGTCCGGCCTGTCATGGACTGGGGATCCTTTCCCAGGATCTAGCTCCGCCTTTTTGCCCAGTTAGAACAGAGATAGGCTCCACCCCTCACCCCGTGACCTGACTTCAGATAAGCGCTTGATGATGGATATTCCTCTTTTGAGATTTCTTTAACATGCTTCTGAAGCTATCTTGAGGAAACGTACGTCGTGGCAGAGGTTATCCAGTTTGAAGTTGAGGGACCAAAGAGCAACTTGTTCCAGCTCTGGCATTTGGGCTTCAGAGAGGGCGTTGGTGATCAAGTACCTAATGTCACGGCGCTGTCTTTTCAGGTTTTGCAGGGCATTGGTATGCTACTCACTCCAGCCAGCTGCAGCTGCCATTGTGGGACTGGCTAATCCTGGAGAAAACAATCCAATACGGTTAACCGTCAAAGATCCTACCCTAGAGTCTGGATATTACTGACCAGTGCTGCACTATGGTCCACTGGTTACAGCTGCTCCCCAGACCATGGGAGGTTGAAAGCGAAAGCCACCATCAAACCAATGCCTGGGAGGGCCGTGAGGGACAACCACAAGCCCTTCATTCTCACAATACCACTGCTGGAAAGTGACTTAATCCCCCCCCACTTTCAGCACTTTTAATTAATCTGTCCTGACCAGTTCCATGCAACTGCAATCTGGGGAGCCTTGATTTATTTGTTTGTTGTGGGAGCATGGTGGCCCAGTAGTTGGCGCTGTTGCCTCACGGCAAGAATGTCCTGGGTTCAAATCCCAGGTCATCCCAGGTCCTTTCTGTGTGGAGTTTGCATGTTATCACCGTGTCTGCGTTGGCTTCTCCGGGTGCTCCAGTTTCCTCCCACCATCATAAAGACATGCATGTTAGGGTTAATAATCCTGCCCTCGCCCCTGAGCAAGGCAATGGGAAAAACTGGAGTTGGTCCCCGAGGGCTACAGCTGCTCACTGCTCCCATATAATTGGATGGATTTAATGCCGAGGACACATTTTGGTTTTTTTTATATATACAAAGAACAATTGTTCTTTTTTTAAAATTATTTAGCAAAAAACATTGCTCACTTATTTGCTCTTAATGGGTCAAAATGGGCCATAAGAGATTCTTGCAGTTGCAAGCAAATGATGTCACAGCTTCACTATTGATCTCCATTGTACAACTATGTCCAAATATTCAGCTTACTGAAATCCAATTGAAATTCTTCACATAATCAAGTTACTTGACTATGTGAAGAAGCTTCTTTTTTTAACTTTTCTTACTTTTTTTTAAACTTTTTTTTTTGGCAAGTGGTATATTCTTACCCGGAGTTGTCATTTCACAGTACAATCACAGGGGGGAAAAGCCTGTTCAATAGACCTGTCCCTGTATAATATTAAGAACTTGGGGACTTTTTGATCGGTGTCCAAATTTAGTAAAATTCTGCCAATTGGCCTTTGATGTATGAAGATTTAAAAAAATATGCAATTAATGATGCATCGTGCTGTGGTTGTTTTGCTTTTTATAGCCAGTGCATGAGGATGGTTACCTTGGTCATAGAAAGTAAAGTTTATTCATAGTGAGCCTTTCACAGAGTCACAAAGTACAGACAGCAGGTTGAGTAGAGTCTGGAGAGGTGGAGGTATGCGCTGGAGAGAAGAGGAATGAAAGTCAGTAGGAGCAAGATGGGAAACATGTGTGAATGAGAGGGGGGACAGAGGAATGGTGAAGATATAAGGAGTAGAGATGAGGAAGGTGGATGAGTTTCAATACTTGGGGTCAACAGCTCAAAGTAATGGGAGTCTGGAAGAGAGGTGAAGAAGAGAGAGCAGGCAGGGTGGAGTGAGTGGAGAAGAGTGTCAGGGGTGCTGTGTGACAGAAGGGTACCAGCATGAGGGAAAGAGAAGGTCTACAAGATGGTGGTGAGACCAGCTATGTTGTATGGTCTGGAGACAGTAACACTGACTAAAAGACAGGAGGTGGAGGTGGAAGAGTTGAAGATGCTCAGATTTACATTGGGAGTGATGAAGAAGGACAAGATTAGGAACCAGTATATCAGAGGGACAGCTCAGGTTAGATGGTGTGGAGACAAAGCAAGAGAAGCCAGACTGAGATGGTTTGGACATGTGTGGAGGAGAGATGCTGGTATACTGGGAGAAGGATGCTGAATATGGAGCTGCCAGGCAAGAGGAGAAGAGGAGGACCAAAGAGGAGGTTTATGATGTGGTGAGGGAGGACATGAAGGTGGCTGGTGTGACAGAGGAAGATGTAGAGGACAGGAAGATGTGGATACAGAGAATTTGCATTGGCGACTCCCAAAGTAGTAGTGCTAGCAGCAGTAATCTAATAGGAAAGTAAACAGGGATGTCAAGTTAAACAAATCAAGTTGCAATAAAAAGTTAAAACCACTAAGATCGATTCCAATCTGTTGGTTAAAACATTAAAATATAACTCAAAAGTGAGTGAAAAAGTTAAAAACAAGCTGTAAGTACTACAGATGTAAACATATTCGCTAAAATGATCTGGTCTTTACCTACTCTTTAAATAGCTTTAATGCTATCTGTCATGTTTTCCATCTGATTGAAAGGTAAGCTGTTTCCCTCTTGTGCTATCATATATTATTAGTCAACTCCGAGTCCTATTCAAAGTTCTGTTGATCGACATATACCCGACTGGGATGCATAGATAAAAAAGACCCATTTCACTTCTTTATCCATTTCTCTTGCTTTGGTGTGATGGACAGAATTTGCTATGTGATGATGGACATCCCGCTATAGTTTGCATTTCATTGACATGTACACTTAACCACTATCTGAGGGTACACTAGCACACATAAGAATGAAGGCCAAACCAAACAAACAGCCGTGTCCTACGTTTCTAAGATGACCTTGCATATTGGCTAAGTCCATTAACAACCTGAATACAAACAACCTCAGATAATGAATATCCACAGTTCTAAGAAACATCCCCCCCCACACACACATTCACAACCCAATTTCACATAGATATACATGCACACAAAGTCTATTCTGGCTATTCTCTAATAAGTCACAGTGGGGCTTCACATTCCAGACAGGGAAGTGCTCTGTATCCACTCTGCTGTAAAGGGACTTGTTAAGCCTTGGCTATTGCATCTGGAAAATAAGAACAAACCTCATAACATGAATTCATTCTCTTGGCCTATGAGGAGTCTATGATTTAAACGTGCACAAGAATGTGGATGTTTAGTCTTGGCTGTAAGCACAGACTTAACAGAGAGGGTTTTTTTTCACTGAAAAGCACCTTTCTAAACTATAGCCACTGTCTGTTTTACCCTGTAGATCTTTTATACAATCCATCTGCATCCTACTTTTCTATCTCTGGCTTTCCTTTTTCCTACTTTGTAAAGTGAATGAGGAGGTAATTCAACCGGAAAGAAATCTAATTTTATCTGTGTATTGTATTGGTATTTTATGTCTAGGTCTGGTTTGTTTCTGGGGTTGTGGCATCTAAAACTCTTTAGGTGGTCTCCTGCCCTATTTTCCTGCCTTTCTCTCATCCCCTCTGCTGTTCACAGCTAACTTCATCTACTCTACTGATCAAAGCTCTGTCTAACAAGGTGACGCACTCTCCCAACTCTACCCCACCCTTGGTGGAGTTGTTCTCAGGCCCTCACTTGCTTTAAGCTGCTGGAGTTTCTTTTTCTGGCCACACAGATCCCAAGGCCCCTTCCTGGAGAACGCTGCCCTGCCCTGTCAACCCAAGGGCGCTTAGCTCGCTAAAAAGCTCTATCCCAGTGTCGCCCAGCATAGCCATTTAGCGTACAGCATCTCAGGTTATTATGCCTAGTTAAGCCCTTTGGGAGCTGTGCCCGATGGGGTGAGAGTACACACCGACTTACCGAGGATAGGAAGACTACATGTGTTACGTGTGTGTGTGAAGGAAAAGAGATCATCTCACCGAAGCCATCCATCTTAAGTCCGGCCTCAGTGCTGTCAACACTAGGAGCTTGGTTGCTACGCTGGCTAGGACTTTTTGAATTAAGTCAGCACAGCTCAAAGCCGCTTGTTTCATCAACACAAGGTTGACTCTTACACGTCTTGCTATCAGCATGGGCCATTCATAGTATGTTTAAAAAGTCTGTGTTGCAGTCTTTGAAGTAACATGTCTCAAAACTTGACAGCTACTCTAATGAGATGTATACTGTGAGTGTAGCTTGTCAGAAATACAGAGCTCCTTCCCCTGCTTAATAGCAAAATAATCCCGTCTCTCTGAGGACAGAGGCCTGTGAAACAGGCTGTGTGTTTTAACAATTGCCTGCTCCGACTCAGCTTAGAAGGAACACAAATCAAACACTATTTCTTTTCTCTCAGTGCAGAGTCCCTGATTTATGTTATGTCAACAAGGGATTGAGGTGCAGTTGATTCACAACACCTCAGAGTTGAAAACAAAGACTCTTTCCTGTTCCCTGTCACTCTTGGCACTGAGGCCGGGGAGACAGGAACTGACAAGACGGTGAAGATGGAAATCAGTTAAACACATCCATGTGATGTATTCTTTATCAGCACAAATGTGGGATACTGGTTTTTTATACATGTGCTTCTTTCACACTCCTCACTGTCTGTCTGAAACACAGACACCTCCCCCTAATCCCCTTATCTTATCAAAAACTCCTCCTCACTTCAACACCATAAAACAACTTTCCCTATACCTAATTCTTACTTTTGCTCACGGACCTCAAACTCATTCCTAACCTGGCCGAGTCTCACAACTAGGAATGCAAGTAGGTAGAATACACGGTATGCTGTCGATCCATTCAGTGTGCCCCCTATGGCACATGCGAACTACAGTATTATGATATCCATCCCTCCTTCAATCCGTCCATCCATCCATTGTCAGCCTCTTATCCCAAGTCAGTTCACGGGGGAACTGGAGCTATCTCAGTCCTCATGGGGCAAATGGTGGAGACACACCCTAGAAAGGCCGCTGGTCCATCACAGGGCAGAGTAATAAGGGTAACAGTGTCTTGCTCAAGGACACCTTGACACGTTTCTCTGAGATCAAATCTGCAACCTTCCAATCACCAGACAACTGTTGTACCCACTCAGCCATGCTGCCCCTGGTATTATGATCTGCCTGTCTTTGGCTATTATTTCTAATATTTGCTTTGTGGGCTGCACACTACATACATGTCCTCCATTCAGATCCACGGAACATCTCTGGAGCCTATCAGAATTTCCCTTGAGTCTATCAGAACTGTGTATGCAAATACAGGCAGGAGAATAGAGGGAATACTATTACTACCACTACTACTACTACTACTACTTCTGGCTGCTCCCATCAGGGGTCTCCACAGCAGATCATCATCTCCATCTCTTCTGTCCTCTACATCTTCCTCTGTCACACCAGCCACCTGCATGTCCTCCCTTACCACATCATAAACCTCCTCTTTGGTCTTCCTCTTCTCCTCTAGCCTGGCAGCTCCATATTCAGCATCCTTCTCCCAGTATACCAGCATCTCTCCTCCACACATGTCCAAACCATCTCAGTCTGGTCTCTCTTGCTTTGTCTCCACACCATCTAACCTGAGCTGTCCCTCTGATATACTGGTTCCTGATCCTGTCCTTCTCTGTCTCTTATAATCACAGCTCCAATGTGACAATGGCAAACACTAGCAAGACAAAGAGGCAAATATGAAGAGCCACCATTGTCTCTCAAATCCACTGTGGGGGAACATTTTGGATTCAGCGTTCAGTACAATGCCGAGGGTAAGAGGACAATAAACAAAGTACAGTCTGCAAGTTTTGCTTGCTCACTGTCAGCTACTCAAGTGGAAGCACTTCTCACATGGTCTCTCTGACGTCGCCATCACCCAGCTGTGTGCCTGGTAACTGGAGCACAGAGAGTCCACATGTTGGCAAAAACACACCAATCTCGCTCTGCTTCCCTCCAAATACAATTTGTGACAAATTCAGAAAAAATAAAGACACAACAAAAGCAGTGGGAGCGTTCACAGCCATACTTGGTGGTTACTGACTCTGGGTGTCATCACATGATGAAAAAGGCCAAACCACGTTACAACATCCCCTCCAACACACGTTTCAGCAGCAAAGTCATTCTTGAGCTATATGAAACACCTCAGAGAGAAAGAGAAAACAAATGGAGAGACTGCTTCTCCAGAACCTCAACATAAAGGGATAGATATCTCATACAGGTTACCAGCCTAATGCAGCTTTTTACATTTGATATGGCCTATACAAGCATGTACCCTGTTTATATGGAGTATATAAGGTAAAGCACCAACAAGTCGTCAAAGGCATGAAGCCCTTTCAATTCTAATGTTTTCCTCCCCTTGATTTCCTACAGTAGAGAAAGTCACCAGAACTTGACTGTCATGCTGCCATTTTCATGAATGGACAGATTTATTTGTCTATAGGCAAAATGGAGCTGATTGTTTAAAGGTTAATGTGTGTTCAGGTTTTTTTCTTACATATAAAGATCATGAAAGAATACTATGATCATGGCTTAGAAATTGTGAAACACACCAAACTGTGAGCCCTCTGTATTGTTGCATCCCTACTGCCAAGTTAATCATCATTAAGTCATCACTAACTGCAAAGAGATTAAAAAATAATTATTTTGGGTCTTATTTGGAACTGAAAATTCTGTTGTTGGGGAAGTCTTGCTGAATTCAAAACCTTGGGCAAAGCCCTTGCAACCCATGGCCTCGACTGCTTCTGACCAGTCACATACACATGCATTGCTCAAACAGGCAATTAAAACAAAGGCCAAATTGCACCCATAAATTTGGTGCATGCAATCAGAAAGCTGTCTGCCTGTGTCCTCAAACTACTCCTAAGACGAAAAGCTCTGCCAGTCCCACAGAACAGGAAATTCAGACGCCTACATGAAAATGAATGCTTTGTGGAGCTGATCCTAGGCTGGCACCAGCCATCACATTCCGCTATCGCAAGAGCTGGAAAAAAAATACACACAGTGTTTGTATTAGACTCCGAGACCCCCCTGAATATCTAACTAGCACTGCTGCTACAGCAAAACAACCACTTAATATGTACCTCCTGGCAAAGGCCCTGTGCCTGGGCAGTGAGGGGTGAGGTGGGACCAACACGGCTCATCTGCTGGGACACGGCATTATGGACCGTGTAGGCATTCCTGAAGTCCTCCCTGGCGAGTAGCTGGAGAACAAGCTCCACATCTTGCTGGCTCTCGGAATCAGTCAGACAATTCTGCACCCACTTCAGAGCCTGCAGCAATTCCTCCAGCTCTAGAGATTTGTTATGATGATAAATATAGAAACACAAAAGACAAAGGCAAAGAATATGAGGGACAATAAAGTGGTGCATGATAGCCATAGCGTCACATTTGTCATCTCAATCTCCCCCTTTTTTGATATTATTTTAAAAGCTTGTACCTTTGTTTGCCTATCCTTCACTTCTGTGCCCATGACCCTCCTCAGTTGACTCTGTGCACACATCAGTTTCATTATATTGCTTTGTATCTCTGTGAGATACTTGTATTAAGATTGTGGCTATAAGATATCGAGAACATTTAGAAGACACAATGTGACGCGGAGCTCCCTTAGAACTGGCTTTGCAGATGTTTGCAACTTGAGCAAAATCAGGATTTTTGTGCACCCAAAGCTGTATTTAATGCATCTTTGTTGACATCTATCTCCAATTTGATAGGTGGAAAAATAAATATATAAGCAAAGAATGTTTAATCAGTAGAACGTCCTAGTTGTATAAGAAAGAAAGAAATTGAGTCGGCACAGTGTTCAATTCAGTTTGTGAGGAATAGAACAGTTGGTAACTGAACAAGTGGTTCTTCAAGTTGGCCTCATATCAACCCAATTCAAAATCAAATGTCTTTATCTCAAACATAATTCATCAGAAATATTTCTAAACAAAGGAATCTGACAAATATTGCATGTTCAAAAAGGAGCAGGAGGAATTTACTACTTGTAATATATGAGTTTATTTCTGCCATGGTTGACTCAGCCAGAGAATGATGACAAGGGTAAACCACGGCAAAGTGGCCTGAGGGTCAAGCCACACACACTGTAAAGTGATTATGTCATTTCCTGTAAAAAAAAAGAGTTTTGTGTCCAAGGACTAGAAAAGCACTATAGAAATGTAGTCATTCATTCATTTATTCCATATTTGGCCTATGACTCACTCCAACTCCACTGTAACTTACTGCATAATGAAAGGCTTGAATTAAACTTCATCATTCATAACTTCATGATGTCTGAACTTTAAACTCGTTTTAAACAGCTCAGCATCAGAGCCCCAAAAATCACTAATCTAATTTAGTTCTGTTACATTTCACTTCGTCACCGTGCCAAATGGAGAAAATTTGGACATAAGTGTAGTGCATTCTGGGATGACAGCAAGATGAGTTGGTCGGTTTTAGATTGCTAACTGGTTAAATAGGAGAGTAGGATTGTTTGACATATAGTTAACAGGATTTTATCGTCATGATCTGTGGGCTCAAATGGACAAAGTGTCAATCAATCCCCAGTGACTTCTGCTCCATTTACTGACTTTTACATTTCTTAAGAAGTCACACCATCTTGCCATGAACCAACGGTGCACTGCATCACGTAGTTGGAATTTAACATTTTATTGACAAAAAACAACAACTGCACTATTGTCTGACTGGAAGTAGACCAAAAACCTCAATCTTAATTCTGCAAACTAGTTTGTTGTACAAAATAGTCCACATGGTGCTTTCAATCCTTTCCAAAACATCAGCATTAAGTCCATGAGATGTGTGTCTGCATATATGCAAGCATTCAACATGCTCTCAATCCCCAGTCCATAAGGAGATGGAAAATATCAAGGCCCTAAACCTTTCCAGAAGAAAGAAAGAAAGAAAGAAAGAAAGAAAGAAAGAAAAGCAAGAGCAGAACAAAAATTATCAGTTGACTTCTTCATACCATAACCGGTGATAAGACATCTAATGGTAGGCTATAAAACGCAGACACCACTATAACAGCAAACTTCCCTCCTGTAATGACATCTGCTCAGTTGCCTAAACAGGCATTGTTCTGACTCCTTTGTTACACACAGGACTATTGTCAATGTTCTTAACAACCTGTTCTTCTCTGAGCTCTGTACACACCTCCTGTTCCTCCTTCCCAGCCTCCTTAACCAGTCCCTTTAAAATACAGCCCTCTCTCTACTCACCCACAACAGGATCCTGGACATGGGTATCTTCAGCATCTGTCGTCCTCTCCTTCTCCTCAAAGGTGGGATTGTCGATGCCAATCTTGGGATTCTGGGAGAGTTTCTTCAACCTCAGTGAGGCATTGGGGTCAATGTCATGCTTGGATCTGCCCTCTTCCTCCCTCCTCTTCCTCAGCTCCTCCTGATAGTGCTGTATCTTCTCCATCTGGGCACTGCAGCGGGAGGGTTTGGCACAGCTGTTGTCCTCCCCAGGACAGTCCACAGCCCTCTCCCTGTGGGACTTGGACTGGCCAGTGCTTGGACCAAGCTTTGGGTCCTCTCTCACATAGCCATTCATGTGGGATGTGATCATCCCTGCCCCAGTACAGTACCTCAATCTCGCTATGGAGACGTCTTTGAAGATCTTCTTGAGCACTATGGGGGGCTGCTGCAGGGACGCCTCAACTCAGGGGCCATAGCACTCCAGCTGATGTTGTAATCCTTTTTTTCTCTCTTCGGCGAGACCTGTCCTGCTGGAATGCATTGGTAGTTAGGAGGTACTCTTTTTATCATGGCTTCACATTATTTCACTAGTATTTCAAATGACAGATGAGGAGAAGTTTCCACTTACTCACCACTCAGACACCTACGTTTACAAAGGGCTTGATACAGCAAGGTATTGTACTTTTTAAGGAATAGTAGACCAGATTAGGCGCTTTGTATACTCCTTCAGAGACAACCAGTTAACTCCTGGAGATGTCTTTGATAAATAAATTCTATTTAAAAAAGAAAAGAAGCTTCAAACTTTAAAGTTTTAAACTCTGAGTAGATTACTAGGTTATTATTAGTTTTGCTACCTTTTGTTACCATTCAGACACTCAATATCTCAGTCAAGATCAACTTAAATCAGTCATCCATCCATCCACCCACCCATCATCAACTGCTTATCTGAAGTCAGGTTGTGCAGTCATGCTGGAGCCTATCCAAGCACTGCTCAGGGGAAATAAGGGGCAGCATGCTAGACAGGTCACTGTTCCATCTCAGGGCTTGAGTAGTTAGGCATTCAGCGTCTCAAGGACACCTCGACTTACATTCTGCAATGACTGAGGACCGACCACAAATCTGACTGTTAGATGACCGTCCTACCTCTGAGCGATGCTGGTCTGCCAACTTAAAAGTTATCTTTAATGAAAATCATTCACTTGTGTTCTACATGTATGTCCTCTATAATGGCTATGTATCTAACACAATGTGTAAACATGAGTCCTGAAATAAATAAAACAATACTTAAAATTTTGACTGCACTTGTGCTTCTATACATTTATGCTTTTGCAAAGTATAATACACTTTTTTTAAATCAACGTTTTTCCCACCCAAATTCCCCAAGGTGCCTACTGCTGGGTCAGTCTCTTTGATGCCCCTCTAGAACGTCAACAGGAAGGAGGAAGTGGTAGCATGTGTCTCCTCCAAGTCACATGACCACTAGCCCTCACTAGTCCACACATCATGGTCTGGTGGGGAAAGCACAGTGCTTGGCCGTCAGAGGAGAATGAAGCAGAGTACTTTCCCTTCACTTAACCAAGAGGCCTGGACCACCCAGAGGGGGACACTAGTGAACCCAGAATACTTTATCCAACCTAACCCCTATACCCATGTGAGGCTTAGCCAATTATGACCCACTAACTATGGACCTCTGGCTGTGGTTGGAGACGGTGCAGCTGGGACCTTGACCCCCAACGCCACCGGAGGCCCTGATGACTTAACAAGCCTGTTTTCTTTTCCCTGGTCTCATCGTGTCCCAGAGGAAAATATGTTTTTGTCATCACTTTGATTTCTTCTCTTGAAGAAAGAACTCGACTAACCCCGTTACCGACAGCACAGAGACCTGCTGAACATGTGAGAGGGGTCTGAACAGGAGGGCACAGCCTCACCTGGACGGTGGTGGTCTGTCGGCACACGGCGGGCAGGCTGGCAGGTCGAAACCCGGTTCGTCTGTACAGCCCATGTCATTACTGTAAGGGATGCCCAGGAAGTAGTCAAACCCTGCAAACAAGACATCCCACACACACACACACTTCAGTGTCACTGTAGACATCGACAGTACATGTGATGACTCAGAAACCAGCTGCAACGGAGAAACCAGTTCCCTCCACATGGACCAGTCTGTCAGCAGCACACCTAAGGAGGGAGGGAATAAGTGCCCAATCTCCATGTCTGTCCGTCCCTCCATCACGTGTCC
>OMLC01103536.1:21047-46747 GCA_900302585.1 Regalecus glesne | reverse complement strand
ATGTATTTTTTGTAATTATGTTATCCTCTTAGTGATGTATGGGGCGGCATAGCTCAGTAGGTAGAGCGGTCGTTGGACAATCGGAAGGTTGCAGGATCGATCCCCGGTCCTGCATACAGCATGTCGAGGTGTCCTTGAGCAAGACACTGAACCCCTAACTGCTCCCCGAGCGCCATATGTTGGCAGCTCACTGCTCCTGTACAATAGGTTGGGTCAAAAATGCAGAGAAATCCAAATTTCCCCTTGCAGGACTGATAAGGGAACCCTTCTTTCTTTAACCCCTGCTTGTCTTGTGTCTGTCTGTCTGTCAGAGGCTTTTGGACGCCGGCACGGGACGCTCGTGTCAAAGGCAGAAGACTTGGCCCTCAGACTAAACACCGGCCTGATCATAACTCAAAGCCCGAGCCGAGGTGGGTGTCAAGGAAGCCGAGCGGCGGTCGATCCACACACAGGAAGCCCCTGAACACTCGCACAGGTCAAACTCCGGGGACTCAAACTACACACGAGAGGCACAACTCCCAAGCCAGGGCATCCCACAGAGCTCCCAAACGAGCCGGTCAACATGTCACGCTGGGGTCGAAAGAATGTGAAGAAAGCCCCCGAGGTGATCCGCACCGTGACGGAGGGGCTCAAGTCCCTGTACCGCAAGAAGCTGCTGCCCTTGGAGCAGTACTACGGCTTCCATGACTTCCATTCCCTGAGCCTGGAGGACGCAGACTTCGACAACAAGCCCATGGTCCTGGTGGTGGGACAGTACTCCACGGGGAAGACCACCTTCATCAAGTAAGACGCCACAGAGCAGCGTAAAGCTCCTCCACACGTAGCCACACCAACAGGCGCTGCGGACACCGTGACCAGACAGACTGATATCCGACACACAGGCCCGGACGCCTCAAGAGGCAGACCGTAAACAGACGGGCACCTGGGTAGGCAGGCAGAGGAGAGTCAATAGAGGTATGCAGACAGACAGAGGACGCGGCAGACAGGTCGACGTCACGATAGACCGACAGATAAGAAGCCAGACCGACAGATTGATTCCAAATGTGGGATTATAATGTTCACCCATCCACATGGTGGAGAGCGTGTGTAGCCCGGCCTGCTGTCCTGAGGGGGACGTTTGGGCCCCATCGGGACAGAACAGGCCGAACCCACCTAGCCTGTCGGCCAGTTCAGATTAGGCTAAGGTTAGGATTAGGATGAGGTTTAAGTTAAGGCTGTGCATGTAGCTCAGATGGTTAAGGTTAGTGAATGACACTAGTCAATGAGGGGTCCCCACGAGAACAGGCTGTCAGGTGGGCCCGCACAAATATAACTGACTTGACAGTTTGAGTGACGGCATCTTGACGTGCAGCTCACAACCAGAGAGGCTAACTCGCTCCGCTGCCATGTTTGATCGACAGGTATTTGCTGGAGCAGGACATCCCCGGGAGCAGGGTGGGGCCCGAGCCCACCACAGACTGCTTCACCGCCATCATGCACGGGGAGGTGGAGGGAGTCATCCCTGGAAATGCCCTGATCGTGGACCCCAACAAGCCCTTCCGCAACCTCAACCCCTTCGGGAACACTTTCCTCAACAGGTGGGTGCAGGGGGGGGGCTCTTACAGCCGTACCGTGTAACGGACTCCATTGGAACACAAAACTGAGAAATCCATGGAAAAAACACAGGGGAAGGGATGACGGGGCCGGGAAGGCTTTTGCCCTGTGGAATTTCAAGTCTCTCTGCCAGAGTGCAGAGCGGGGGAGGAACTTGCCTTATTTGTGGAAAAACGGTGAAAGGGAGCGATGTCGCCCCGAAAGGGGTGATGAAAGCTCACATTGCTCAGATGGACGCGGTAATGTATGGGAGTTGAAAGACGAGGTTAGAGGGCCCTGCAGCCGCTCAGGGCCGGGGCAAGCGGATGAGGTCACAGGCGTATTTTTAACGTGTGGAGGGAACATGACAACAGAGCTCTTCTGTCCTCCTATTCGCTGGTAACCAAGCGTGTGTTTTGCTCTGTTCTGTGCTTTCCTCCCCGTGTAAACTAGAGTTAACCTGAGCTAGCGGACCTGGTCTGCTGCTGGGAAAGCTCGTGTTCAGACCAGGTGACAGGAACATGGCCGTCTCCAGCAGACACAGCTCAGAAGGGGAAAAAGCACTAAAGGCCCTGACGCTATTTTTCCAGGGGAGTCCCTCTCCCGCCTCTGCATGGTGTGTTTGCGTGGATCCTTTCTACTCCGACTTCCCGTTCTGGGAAGCGGCGGGCTCATTAGGCTCATAAGGCCAAAGGAAGTGGCACTGTTGTTTTAAGCTGCACACATCAGGCCTCATTGTTTGATTCTGGCAGTGGCGGCCATTTTCCTTCAGGAAGCCCTGAGCTTTGAGAAACCTGCTTCTACACAATGGCGGAGGGGGGTTTACAGTCTGCACCACGATAACAGACGGACACAATTCACGTGATTCAGATTCTTTCCACATGCGTTAGAATAGAGGCACATTTCACCGAGGTTGACCTCGCCGCCACCGGGGTCAGACATAAATGCGTCGCTAACGAGCGTGCAGAACAGGATGGCCGACTGGAATTTCTAACGTAACTCCTCTGGAAAAACAGAAACCATTAAAGAAATCTTGATGGTCTCCAGTTGAGAAAAAAAAAGCCATCGGGTTTTTTGTGCCTTTGGACACCGACCTGGTGGTTTTATCCCCTCCCTCATGAGCAACCCATAGCAACGGAAGACAAAGGTGGGTTTCATATGCAAATTGCCAAGAACATCAGCTAGAATATGGAACAGACTGCATTTATACCACTTGACTAGTCTGGACTAGGGGTGCTTTATACTGGATCCCTCACACACACACACACACACACACACACACACACACACACACACACACACGGTGGAGGCTGCCATACCAGTTAGAGGTTCCGTGTCTTGGGCAAGGACACTTTGACACTGGAGGAGCTGAGATCAAACCAGCAACCTTCAGCTTACTAGACCACCCGTTCTACCCCCTGAGCATTGCCGCCCCTCAAAGCCTTTGTGTACTATTCAGAGGAACGAGGCCACAGATGTACTGTTAGGTCCCCCTCAATTAAAGGAGGGTTGTCCCTGCCACCCATACAGGGCCTTCCCAATCAAACCAACGCTCCTCCCCATCAAGGATGTGCACATCCTCCTCCTGTAAAGAGTGGCCACTGGCCTGCAGACTGCAGAGGCCTGGCCATCCTCTTGTTTGTGCCGGGGGACCCAATCCTTGGGGTGAACAGATTTTTGGCGCAGCTTCTTTTTGGGGGTTTGAAAAGGACTGAGATGTGGTATTAGAAATAGTTTGAATGGTTTCCCTCAGAAACCAGCACCCTGATATTGACGACTTCTTACTCAACATACTCTGTCAGTCACGGTCTGACACAAACCATCAGTATTAGGGACCGGCTGGTTACATGTAACAGCTTTATGTAATCAGATTACAAAGTAAATGTAATTGTGATCCATTAGTCAGTGGGGAAAATATGCTATTAGATTACAGTTACTAACCAAACGTTGGCGATAACAAAGGGGTCACATCGGAACACATAGTTTGTGGTAAAAAGCGCGTTTGTCCCGGAGTTTGTCAGTACTCGGTGCTGGGGACTATTGTCGGGTTTATATTGCCCGATTTAAAACGACTTTTCTAGAACTTTTGGATCCTGTTCACAAACAAAAACGGATACAGCCCTGCAAACATGGAACTATTCTATAATGCCACTGGAAACAGACACGCTGTGAACAAATGAAACGACTTTGGCTAAGCAACTCTCCCAAAACACCCAGCAATGATAACATATAATAAGAATAATAATATGAATAATAATATTATGAGCCATATTTAAACAAGTCCTCCATTTAGCCATTAGATGGGTCACTTTGCTATTTTATTTTGACAACCAGAATAGTCTAAAAAAAGTAATGGTGAATGGACTTATCTTTATATAGCGCTCATCTAGTCCATCGACCACTCGAACCGCTTTTCAAGGAATGCCTCACATTAACCCGAGCATGGGGGATTAAGGCTAAATGCCCTTTCCTGATGCCCTGTGGCGGGCTCAAACCCACAATGCCTGAATCTGTATACATACATCTAGTGATGCTCTTGGTCACATCTTCAGTGGTGTCCCTGGGATCATTGGGTGTTTTGGGTCTTCAAGCATCAGACACACCTTCCTCCAGGTGACCCAGCCGGGGCTGATCAAACCCCAGCTTGTGTCCAGATGGTTGGCTACTTATAACCCCATGACGCTCCTCTTTTCAGCCACAGCCATCTTGAGGCCCGACTATTGGGAGTTCTAAACCACTGTAGGGTGTCAGGAAGGGTATCCGGCCTTAATCTCCCAAGCTCTAAGACCGTGTCCACCCCCACAATGTGGGAACTAAACATGTAAAAATCAACCTCTCATGTATGTGTATATACACACACACACATGAGAGGTTGATCTTTTTAATATATACACACACACACACACATGTGTTTTTCACTAGGATATTTTAGAATCAACTCAAAATAAAGTAACTATATTTGTTTCATATTAAAAAGACCACTATTGCGAGGGGGAAATGACCCCAGCACCATGAAGAGAGTAGAGTAAACGGTGGGCCTGTACCTCTGGTAGTATGTGTGAGCGTCCCTCTCTGCTGGTGATTTGTAGGTTCCAGTGTGCCCAGCTGCCAAACCAGGTGCTGGAGAGCATCAGCATCATCGACACTCCAGGAATCCTGTCCGGGGCCAAGCAGAGAGTCAGCCGAGGTGAGAGAAGTGGAAAAGGTAAGGAGAGGGAATTAGAGAGGATCCTCATGGAGACACAAATCCCTTTACCATCAATTCACCAGCTCATCCTTACCGTCACGCCGGGAAAACTCTTGGGACCCATTAGTTCTGCCCCAACAACTCATAGATGTAATGTCATTTAGTCTTTAAATAACAATAAAAGGACAGCATCTTGCCTCTTTCCTTAGTGGCGTTTCCATAAAAACAGCCGTTCGACGTGTTAGCGTTCTGTTAACACCCTCCTACAGACTGTCTTTTACTACCGCTGTCCACCACTCATGCCAAAGGGTCAACCGTCATGGCGCCCATATAAGGAAACACTTCGAGTTTGTCACAAAATAAAACTTAAACGGGAGGCGCAGACATCTTATCCAGTGTTTAAGTAGTTTGATCAAACTTACTGTGTCACATGTTACCCAACATAACCGTGGCCGTGTTGGAGCTCCTACAACACGATGATGTTGCAACTCAGGAGGAGGACACTTTTGGGTTAGCCATTTGCTAGCTATCAGTTAAGGAAGGCTAGGTTTAGATACATGCTAGGCTAAGGTTAGCTATCGGTCACGGCTAGGACAAGGTAAATGTTCGGCTGATGACTTAATGAGCTGGGTTTCCTTGAAAGTCCGCTATAGTTGCACATGCCAGGAGGTTGTCTTAGCGTCAAAGAACATGACCAGACATGAAGAGAATATCTTAAAGGTGGAACAGAAACCGTACCACTTAGCATCATCCCTGAGAACACGCACCTCCGATCAAGGGTGGGCAGCAGGATCCAGACAGGGCCTGAGTGGGAGCAGATCTTTGTTCCAAACAAGCAGATACCCATTTGAGTCTACGGTCCTCAGCCACGCCAGTTGACGGTCAAGTAGAACCAGGTGTGAGTCTGAGTCTACCAATCAAGGGCCTTAGCACAGAGCATTGGTTGGATAATAGAACCAGGTGTGGGAGCAAAGATCTGCACCCACTCAGGCCCTGTCTGCATCATGTTGCCTCTCCCTTAGATAAATCTAAGTCCACGTTTTGTCCTCTCCAAGTAAGCAAGGAATCAGGGGGTCATGGCTAGAAAACAAAAAAAGAGTAAGAACTGGAGAGAATTGGACATTTTGATTCTTTCATACATAAATAATGTCTGTAAACTTGATAGTGAGGAATTTCGCAACCTTGGGTGTCAATACAAAGCAGCAATAAAAAGTTATTAGGAACAGAGTAAGCACAGAAAGAATTCCCTGAGCCCATCTGGAAGCATGTAGCCCCGAGATGGAGCAATGAGCATGCATCTTTATGTCTGTAGTTTATCACATTAACAACAGACACATTAACAACAAACCCAGTGGGATGGATCAATGAAACAATCCCCCAAAGGATGAGAACATACTTTAAGCTATTTAAGTCGCGGGGGCTGCGATAGCCGAGGGGTATCGGGTATCAAGCTACAGGTTCGAACCCGGTGTGGGTTGTCAGGAAGGGAATCTGGCCTTAATCCCCCAAACTCCATCTAAGTCCGTGTCCAACCCCAACACATGATGGTGAAATGTCCAAACAGGCCTCTCGTAAAGTTATATCGGTAAAAGATGGTCCTTTTAAAGTCTGGCCTCTTACTGTCCAGACTGTATCATGAGCTGAGGGTCTTCTACGCCCGTCTCGGGTGAGAAGCTGACAGACACGAAGGCTTCGGGGAGGGGGGGGGTGTTAATGGTTGTGTGTGACAGAGACAGACAAGAGGTGTGATGGTGGTTAGTGTGTCCTTATGTTGACCTTCTCCCCTCTCCTGCAATGTGTGTGTGTTAATGTGTGGATCTGTCCGCCTCAGCATCTTTGTGTGGGACATCCACCTTTTAAGACTGGTGAAAAGCCCTCACTCATCCACCCCTGCCTCCCTCTTCAAACAGGCTATGATTTCCCAGCGGTGCTGCGGTGGTTCGCCGAGCGTGTTGACAGGATCATCCTGCTGTTTGACGCTCACAAGCTTGAGATCTCTGATGAGTTCTCCGAGGCCATCGGTGCACTGAAAGGCAACGAGGACAAGCTGCGTGTGGTGCTCAACAAGGCCGACATGGTGGACACCCAGCAGCTGATGCGCGTCTATGGCGCGCTCATGTGGTCCTTGGGCAAAGTGTTCGGCACCCCGGAGGTGCTGCGTGTGTACATCGGTTCCTTCTGGTCTGAGCCTCTGCTGGTCCCAGACAACCGCAGGCTGTTTGAGCTGGAGGAGGAGGACCTATTCACTGACATCCAGAATCTCCCGCGCAACGCAGCCCTGCGGAAGCTCAACGATCTGGTCAAGAGGGCACGTCTGGTCAGGGTAGGTGACTCGGCTGTCACAAGAGTGACTACACACCACACCATATGTGCTTATGTACTACTATAGCATACATATACTTATACTATAATGATAAGTCACCGTGTTTTTATATACATATAATATACTTATGTGCAAAAAATATCCATCCATCATCAACAACTTATCCAAAGTCAGGTCGCGGAGTCATGTTGGAGCCTGCCCTAGTGGTCATCCAGTCAAAAGACAGGAAAACACCCTGGAGGGGTCACCATTCCATCACAAGGCCTGGGCAGCTGGGAGTTCAGTGTCTCGCTCAAAGACAGGAAACCACCAGTCTCCTAATGTGTTTTATCTATCATACTATACATACTATATTATATACTAGACTTATGTTATAATAATAAAAAGAATAACTTGTGACCAGTCCCCAACAGTCATGTGTACATTTACAAGAGCCAGCACTAGCCACTGTCAATAGAACTGTCAGTAGTGGTTCTTTGGCACACCAACATCCAACAGGTCCATTTTCAATGATAGCCCTGAGATGGAGTGACGACCTGCCCTGGGTCTTTCCCTGACTTTTGCCCAATGAGCACTGGGATAGACCCCAGCATGACTCTGTGACCTGACTGGAGAAGCGGTTGATGATGGATGGGTGGAGAGCTGCTACTGTGTGAATCCGGCTTTGCTAACATCACATAGTAGGCTACCATGAGCAGCATGAGACGTTTTTAAGCTTTACGTGGTTGTTAACCAATAGATATCAGTAAACTCACTCAACTTAATCAAGGTTCACTTATTCTTAGGCCAAACGTTGCCTGGTTTGGAAGCCAGTCTATCCACCAACCCTATCGCACCTTCATCTGAGTGGTCCGTGACTTGTTGTTCTGCTGTCACGCTCTGATTGCTGGTGCTTGTGTTACATTGTGCTGATAGCTATTGTTGTTACGTGAGCTCTGGAAGGGTGCCGTATAAGATAAGATAAGATGGGCCTGTTTTAGTCCCAAAGGGGGAAACTTTGGGTGTTACAGCAGCAAAGTGGAAAGCAAAAACCGAGGCATAAAATCTAAAGAGGCATAAAAACAGGAGTGATATAAATAAGGTGGATCTATTAGAAAATATGAACGTGATGTACAGCCTAAACAGAACATTAGACTCAGCAGTTAAATTTACACAGCTGCCCAAAGGGAATATGAATATGAATCCATTAGTATTGTTACTGTTGTGATTTTGTTCATGGTGTCGTGCGTGTGTGGGTTTAAGTTTGAACAATAACCCCGCTGTGGTTTTCCTCCTATCCAAGGTCCACGCCCACATCATCAGCTATCTGAAGCAGGAGATGCCTTCTGTCTTCAGGAAGGACAATAAGAAAAAGAATCTGATCTACCAGCTGCCGGTGATCTTCTCCAAGATCCAACTGCAGCATCACATCTCACCCGGAGACTTCCCAGATTGTGCTAAAATGCAGGTTGGTCCACGGCACCTTCTCCTCACATCTGTTGGACATGAACGTGTTTTAACTTTGCCCCTGATTAAGTGACTGTGCTTTTGCGATGTCACTGTGCTTTGTAGAACTCAAACAGAGTTCATAAAATGCTAAGTTTGAATCCCTTATTTAATGCCAGCACTTTGTTCTCACCCACACTGGGTTTCCATCTTCAGGAGCAACTCATGGTTCATGACTTCACCAAGTTCAAGACCCTGAAGCCCAACCTGATGGCAGCTCTGGATGAGCTGCTGTCCACCGATATTGCCAAACTGATGCCTCTCCTGCGGCAGGAGGAGCTGGAGGCTGGCGAGCAGCTCGGGGTGCAGGGCGGGGCCTTCCTGGGGACCCGGGCCGGCCCATTCATGGAGGGGGATCCCTTTAGTGAGGAGAACAGAGAGGAGTGTGAGGAGGACGAGGACTGGGTGGTCAACAAAGATAAGCCCAAATATGATGAGATCTTCTACAATCTCGCCCCCAATGAGGGCAAGCTGAGTGGCACCAAGGCCAAAGACTGGATGGTGAGCACCAGGCTGCCCAACTCGGTGCTAGGCCGCATCTGGAAGCTGTCGGATGTTGACCGTGACGGTATGCTGGATGATGAAGAATTTGCCCTGGCCAGCCACCTGATAGAAGTCAAACTGGATGGTCACGGTTTGCCCCCTGAGCTCCCGAGCCGTCTGATTCCACCATCGAAGCGAAGGCAGAAAGGCTCAGACGCATAGACGCTTCAACACACTGCCCCGGGCGAGAGAGAGACTCTCCTCTTATGGCTGCCATAGTCATGCTACTGTTTCTATCTGTTCCCCACCAGACCTGGGTCAAAACACAATGACAGCTGGAGTTAGTCGCTTCCCTGAGACCTCGTGATTCCCGTCTTGCGCAATGGAACACATTCAAGCCTAAGACCCTAAATTTCAAAGTGAATGCAGTCTCGCTGAGGATGAAGCGTAGGTGAAAGAGAAAACGCCACATGTAAAGGCAAAGATCCCAAATACAAAGTGGCCCAGGTCTGGTCAACCCCCCCCGTCTCCTTAAACCCTGCGTTTGCTTTGAAGAATATTACCCTTTAGTATCTCCTGATCGGAGGTGAAAGAAAGGCTTGAGCTCTGTGTTAAACGTTAATCACCATGCGTATTTACAATGTTGGGGAGGAGGCGAGAGATCAACATTCCTACAGAGACCAGATGAAGGTGGTGCAGAACTGTGCTCCGTTACCAACTAGTGAACTTCTGCCACCTGACGCTCTGCCAATTCCAACGAGGCTGTCGTCTTTGTAACGAGAGAGACCATTTTTGATTCGTGTAGAAACACACTTTTCCTCAGATGATGTATATGAAGTGTTTTCCAGCTCACGCCACTGCTGCCAAGCCAATAAACGAAATCCGTTTAGCTTGAACCCTTCTCCTGCCACACTGCTCTCCTCTGCTGAAGGCATCCGCTTCCAGAGCCTTTTTTTTCTAAGTACTGCTTTTTGTCTCGTACGTGGAGGAACAAGACCGCTTTGTTGTTTAAATGAATGTCACATGCTACGGTGAAATTTTCATTGGGAAATATATCTTACTGACTACTGTTCACCGCTCCACCAGTTGTTTTTTCACCCCATGTTAACTGTTAAATCATAACCAAATAAAGTTTACTGACTGTGTGCAGCGTGTCCTGCGACACTTCTTAGGCAGTGATTTAGATGCGGGGTTTTACTTTGCATCGAGTCTTCTTCACACAAAATAAACTGCAGGCTGAGATGAGACGGCCTCATTCAGGCAGATTCAGCCCAGTGCTGGAAGCCAGCTGAACGCTGTGAATTTGCTTTGCCTTTTTTTATACACTTCTTTTTTTGTATAAAGTTGACTCGGTCGCTTGGTGACAGATCAGATAAACAGTGAGTCACTGTGTACCCTGCCAAATCCCCATACCACCATTTTCCATGCCCCCCCCCCTCCCTCCCACCTCCCTCACTACTCCACACATGATTGTGTTTTTCGCTCACGCAGGGCCTGTAAGGGCCTCAGCAGCAGATCAGCCACCACGTCTTCCAGGTTTGATCCTTCATCTCCAGGAAAGTTAACATGTTCCAAGCATCTGGCATCACCCAATGACAGTGTGGTGGTCTACGTGCCTTCAGCACGAGGCTTTCAGAGGGTTCCACGAAGGAAAGGGGTGGTCTCCTCGTCTCCCATTTCCACTCCTCCATGGAAAGAAACACAAATGAGAACCAGAGACCAATCCACCCCTTCTCCCTCACTGCTTGCTGGCTTACACAGGGTGACTCACATGCAAAGAATTTGGTGGGTTGGCCTGAGAGTTATTAATATCTCCTTTCCTAGGGTCTGCTAAGTTTCCTTGGGCTCTCACACAGGATCTAGACACTGTACCTTTATGAAAGACATCAACAACATCCCCCTATTTGGAGCGTTCCTGAGCCGGAGCCACAGCAAACCGCGCCCTCTCCAGCCCCTGTGAGCCAATGTGTGAGAAAAGAGACTGCAGATGTTTGAGGGACCTGACAGGAATCCTCCTGAGCCAAGCAGAGAGAAAAGTCCCTGTTACTCTATTTTGAAACGATCCTCTATCAGACTGGGCCCGTGTGCTGTAGATCAAAACCTCCTCGAAATCCCCAGAGTGAGCTGAACATGCTTTGGCTCTTACTCACACGGGCTCATTTTGTCAGATGCCAAATCCACATTCAGCTGTTGCACAAAGAAGGCAAGGCGAGAGTTTAGACGGGCACGGCTAACAGAGAAGAGGAAGAAGTCATGCAAGGGAACACGGGCAGGTCTGGGATACACTAGAGGAGCGTAACAAACGAGGACACCCCTCAACGAGGAAGCTTACTCAACCTAACCCGGGGTCCCCACATACGTCACACAGTGTTTATGTGGGGGATTCCTCACCAGGGCCCCATACAGTGGTGGAAAGACCTGGGGTAGAATCTATGGAGAGAGGCGCCCTCTGCTGGCGCTCCTTGTTAAAGCAGTACATGCTAACCATTTGTGGATGGCAGTGTGATGCCACATGTATGATTTATTATTACTACTCTACTACTGCACATGACCAGTTTGGCTGGCGTAGTTTCAAGACAAATGGAAACGTACAAATAACAACCCAAAAAACATCACTTCTGGCATCTCTTCCCTGTCATAAGCTGCTGGTGCAGAATCCAGTGCAGCATGGTCACAATCTCACATAACTGTAGTGAACTTGTGTTTGCTGGGCTGACAGCCCTGTCACATCCCCATCATGCCATGTGCAGGCTTTACTGAAGTCATCTGGAATAATTTAAAATACAGAGATTTGAGTCATCTGGGTGCAGTGTTCATTGAATAAAATAAAATAAATGATAGCATATCTGGTCAGGAGGTCACCTGGTCTCCTCCCTAGTGAGGTGTTCCAGACACGTCCAGTTGGGAGGAGGCCACGGGGTAGACTGAGGACCAGGTGGAGGGATTATATCTCCCCCCCTGGTCTGGGACCACCTCAGGACCCCCAGTCAGAGCTGATGGATGTGGCCAGGAGAAGGAGGTTTGGGGTCTCCTGCAAGGACTGATAGCTCCATGACAGAGTTTCAAGTAAGTGGTTAATGATGATGGATGGACTTATATTATTATCATTATTACTATATTATAATATTCAATAAATGCTGTATCAAGATTAACTGACTCAACTTTTGTCATTTCATTCGGTGGATAATTGGGAAATCTTATTTCTAGAGAGAAACACAACAAACCTTCTATTTTTACTTATTCCTTTATTTTAGAATCTAGTTCTCTATGCTAAGCATACCAATGGACATTCCCGCATATTCCCGATATGAAAAAAAGTAGTTTGCAAGCGAAATAAACGGGTTGTAAAAAAGCATATATTGATCCATGAACTGGGGCTAGCCTATTATGAAACAAGTTAGTTTTAACCCACAAATGATGTGCTTTTGCAGCAACAATCCATATCCAGAAAGTTAAGCAAACCACGTAGAGTACAAAAGCATACTAAGCAGTGCTAAAATTAGTAAACTTTATTTTAAAACATCAGCTGCCATTTCCACATATAACTGTATGTCCAATATAAGCGCTGATTCTAGAAAATAATGTTGAAAGCTAATTACTTTCGTACAAAGCCTACAGAACTCATACCAGAACTTCCCAAAGAAATGCATCCCTGCCTCAAATACATGTCAGGTTCTAAATATGATTTGAACCCACACATATAAAATATATCCCATCCTGTCATGAGGATTAGAACACTCACCCCGCCCTCTAGGAAATGAATCCGAGGGTGACATCAGTTAACATACATTTAATTGAAGAGACTGATGCCAGTTATTTGGTGGGCTGCTGAGTACTTGTGGCCTCAGTGATAAGATATAGTTACATTTTAGAAACTAAACTGGATCTTGACGTTTTTCATCTGCTTCACCAGGTCAGCGATTTGGTTTCCCTGGTCTTTCAGCACACTTTGAACAGACTTCTGCTGGGGAGCACTGAGGGAGACTTTGTACGAAGGCCTACTTTTCTCCACCCGCTTCTTCTGATACCCTATCTTCATGTTCACCTGCTTGATGCTGTTGTCCAAGTGTTTCAGCTGGTCGCTGATGGTCTGCAGCTCCTTCTTCATGTCCTTTTCGCTGTCCGACAGCACAGGAAGCTGGCTGCACAGGCTACCCAGGACGCATTTTACCCTGTTGACAAGGGCCTCTTGCTGATATCTAGCATCTTCATACTTATCAGCTAGCATCTCTGCTGCCTCCCTCAGGCTCCTCTTCTCCTCCCGGCACACAGTCAGCTCCTCCAGCTGCTTGTTCTTCTGGCTCTTGAGAAGTTTCACTCTCCTCTGCAAGTCTTCACGGGCTAGGTCCTGCTTGAGGATGTACTCCTCTCTGAAAACCTGCGTGGCCCGGCTGAGGAGCTGCAGGCATTCTGGAGGCGAGGTTGACATGTCCTTGTCTCTTGCCCTGAGGACAAGGGGATTGGTGGAGCTGCGTGCCAGGATGTTACGGATGTGCTGCTCAAAGTAGTCGTCTGCTAGACCATGCACCGGGGAGCTGGTTAGGCGCGACCCAGGATAGGAGCACAGCAGGGGAGGAGAGGCTGGTCGGAAGGAACTCAGCAGGGGTAAAAGGATGCATTCATAGGTGCTGGTGACACAGATCATGGTGGTGCCCAGAGAAAGGTCTGACAAAATCAGGAAGCCAAGCACTGGGGCAGGCTGAATGGCCGGGAGGGGTCTGGTACAGAGGATGTGTTCAACGATGCAGCGCTGCTCGGCTGCCAGGTCATGGAGACTGTCCTTATCCTCCTCGTCTGACTGGAGGAACATATGTAGCTTGTTGTACCAGGTGAGCCCCACGCTGTGCACCCCTGCCTCATGGGTGCAGTGGTACCTGTGTTGGCACAGGGGGTCTTTGTGCAGTCTGATCAGACAGGTAAAGTCCGGTTCTTGAGGCTCCTCGTTTTCCCCAGTGGCCAGTTTGAGGGTGAGCTCCAGCTCCACACACTCAAACACATAGAGAGAGGGCACCTGTTCTGAACCTTGGATCCACTTCTCTATTGCCCCAGTCTCCTCTTCTTCCTCCAGCTGCAACACCACACAGTGATAGAGTATGCCCGTCTGGGTGGCAATGACCAGGATGTTTGGCATGCAGGGTAAGCAGAGGATGGCGCAGGCGTCATAACCGTAGTTGTCTTCTGCGGCTGGGTACATGGGGAGGGGTCCTAGGAGCTTACCAACATCCAAACCATTTGCCAGGCTGGTGTGGCTCAGGAAGGTTTCTCCGTTTTCATAGAGGATGTACAGGGGATAGACCAGCAGCTGCTTGGAGCTCTGTCCTGCGTGGCGCTGCGGGACGCAAGAGGCTGGCCCAAAGTCAAATGCCACAGCAATCTCCCCGAGAGAAGCCGCGTAGGAACCTCCTCGACTGTGGACACTGTCGTCCTCCTCTGACTGGGACACGGAGAGCACTTTGGCGGGGCTCTGGGGGGACCGCAGGCTGTAGAACCGGACGGTGTTGTCGGAGGTGAGCAGCACCAGATAGGGCTCATCCGTCTCGCTCGGGTACCAGGCGGCGTGTCGCAGGTTCACCGACAGAGAGCTGGTGAAGAATCGCTCCGCCACGGGGATCGTCCTGCAGTTCACCTCACTTTGCCCCCCCTCGAACTCTGACCTCTTACCCCACCGCTGGGGTAGTTCGAGCACTGACGCCCCCCGCTGCCCTAGCAGCGCGACATGGTGCTGCGTGGGGCTGAGGACCACCTGGCAGACCTCAAACCGGGGCGGGTTGATGCACATCAGCGTCTGCAAACTTCCGCTGCCGGTGCACTCTTCTGAGTTCAGCTGCCTCAGGTTGGTCATGTAGAAGACGCAGTCAGCATTGTTCCAGATGAAGTAGTCTCCATTCAGGCAAAAGGTGAGGTTCTTGGCAAACCTTCGGTTGTGGGCTTTGGGCTCCTCATCGAGGTTGTCTCGTAATTTGCTGAAAATAGCGTGTTGAGGTAACTCGCTCCGCCAGTGTCCTGCCGCTAATGCCGCCATCTTGATAGTCTGCCCGAAAGCGAGGTGCCGTAGCAACCACATAGCAACGGCTGGTGTTTTACGACGGCGCCGTGTGGCGGTGGCCGGTGTCGCGCGTTTTGCAGAATCACTATGGCGCTGAAGGAGACTGCTGGTCTGTACGAGACGCTGAGGACGGAATGGAACAAGAAGAACCCCAACCTGGGCAGATGTGGAGAGCTCCTGACCAAGCTAAAGGTACACCCCAACTGGAGGGTTACCCCATTTGTTTTGTTAAAAACTGAACAATGTTTGAGAGACAACCGACACTGCTAGCCGATGTGTCAGTATGCTAACGTTAACACGATGCTAGTCATTATGACATCGAACAGCTAAAGTGATGGTATTGTTACCCTTTAACAAGTTGTCTGTTTGTAATACGTTGATGTTTAGGGGAAATTATAATTCGATACAATTGGAATGTTTCGGCCTGGTTCATTTGCGTCGTATCCCAGAAAAAAAATCGACGCTTCGTTATGCTAACTAACCTAAGCTAGTGCTCAATCAACTGTCATGGGTGTAATACTATCATCTTCGACTTCATCTCTAGCATTAAAGTTAGTCAAGTATCGGATAGATAAACAAAATATCCTATGGTGATTTGTCGCCTATAATCAAATCTAGTCAGCCTTACTTATATAGCCCATTATCACAAATTACAAACGTCCCAAAGTGTCTTGATGTATGGTCAATAATCCAGGTAAGGGAATCAAACAAAAGAGGTGAATCGGCTCAACTGGATCAGGTGACATCTTTAGTCTGAAGATGTCACCTGTTTGAGTGACGAAAGGTTTCTAAATAAATGTCTGATCCAGCGAAACAGATTAACCTCTTTTTGAGGTGCCTAAGTTGCCGTCACAATAACACAGCACCCTGTCTTAAGACCCTCACATCGGATGAGGAACCTAAGAAACCCCTTAAACAGGGAGAAGGAATAGGAAGCAACTTCAGGGTTAGCAACACAGGAAGGACTAAACAGAGGACTGTCCCAAGACTGACAGACGTGCAATGGATGTTGTGTATACAGAAAACACAAAGCATACAACACTGAGAGGATAACAGAATTAAAATGGAATTATAAGACATATAATATTATTGATGAGGATGATGAAAATAGTTTAATTTATAGGGACAGTGCATATTAATAAATATCTCAGGATGCAAATATTCCAGATTGAGCTAACAGGCTAATTTTTTACTTTTGTCTCAATTAGGAGTTCAATGTCTTGCTCCAAGGCACTTTAGCATGCTTTCGTAAGGAACTGGGCCTCAAGCCACCAATCTTCCGACTACTTGGCGGCCGCCTTACCTCCTGAACTGTGCTGTCCCCAATGATTTTATAATAATAATATTAATAATAAGTAGTTATCCCTTAGTCCCTCAGGGGAAATTTGCAATTCCCTGCTTTTAACCCATCCTATTGGATAGGAGCAATGAGTAGCCACCATGTGGGGCTTGGGGAGCAGTTAGATGTTCAGTGTCTTACTCAAGGGTACCCCAACATGCTTTCTGCAGGGCTGGGGTAAACCTGGAACCCTCTGATCGCCAGACCACTCTAGCCACTGAGCTATGCCACCACTGATATAGCTCAGAAGGTAGGGTAGTTATCTTGTAATCAGATTGGTGGTTTGATCCCCAGTCCTGCAGAAAGCTTGTCGAGGTATCCTTGAACAAGACACTAAACACCTAACTGCTCCCCGGGCTCCACATGGCAGCTATACTCACTGATCCTATACGATAGGATGGCTTGAACGTAGAGAACAAATTCCACCAGCCTGTGTCTTGTGGCAATATATATATATATATATATATATATTCAATTCAAATCATTTTATGTCATGATTAAGTGGCACATCCACACCTTCACTACACATGGCTGTGTTTATCTGGAGAGCTTTAGAAAAATAATTTCAATTGTTCATTGCAGATTTCTTTGCTGGAATTGAACTTTTTGCCTACAACTGGGACAAAGCTAACTAAGCCACAGCTTATTTTAGCCCGTGAGTATTGATACTGTATACTTGATAGACAAATGTTTTTTTTCTGTGTGCTAAGCTAGCTGAAAAGTCAGTATCGCAACCTAACCACTGGATCATTCATTGACACATTTCAACCTCTTAGGTGATGTTCTGGAAATCGGAGCCTTGTGGAGTATCCTTAAGAAGGACATCCCCTCCTTTGAGAGATACATGGCCCAGCTCAAATGTTACTACTTTGATTACAAGTAACTGAATTGTACCAATTTCATTTTCTTCATTTGCTCTTGTGGTGGCACATCTTGTTGAATAAGTTGGGGAATAATTCACATTCATCTTTTTCCTCCTCTTTTTGCCAAGGGAAGAGTTGCCGGAAGCTGCTTACATGCACCAGTTACTTGGACTGAACCTGCTCTTCCTGCTCTCACAGAATCGTGTTTCCGAGTTCCACACAGAACTTGAGAGACTGAGTGCACGAGACATTCAGACCAACGTATACATCAGGCATCCAGTGTCCTTAGAGCAGGTGTCTTAAGTCACTAAAAAATCTGGGAACCAGTCATTTCAGATTTTAAAGTTTAGTGTATTACTTTAAATGGAAATGGGAAATTTATATAAGACATTGAATGCATCGGCAGCCTTCACTTTTTGGGCTTTATTTATGCCCTCATTTAAAGTACTATCTACACTTTCCAATGTGACAGTCGAATGGTAAGGCTTCATGTTCTGTTCTCTTCCTGTCAGTACTTGATGGAAGGCAGCTACAACAAGGTATTTCTTGCCAAGGGGAACATCCCAGCTGAGAGCTACACCTTCTTCATAGATATCCTCCTCGACACCATTCGGTAAGGGATATGATAAAAGCAATCATATAGCTATCCCATCACTCAAGAGACATTTTAACGTTAAGTGTGAAGGGGATCAGGGAATTTTTCCAGTCCTGCCTAGCTGTGGCTGTATCTGCGTTACTCTTGGATAGCGATAACATCTTAAATTCTGACTCTTCTGAGAGATGATGAATCATCTGATTTATTTGTGTTGCAGCGATGAGATTGCTGGTTGCATAGAGAAGGCATATGAGCAGATCCAGTTCAGCGAAGCCACACGTGTGCTTTTCTTCAGTTCCCCCAAAAAGATGACCGATTATGCCAAAAAGGTTGGTATTTCCTTGAGGAAAAGGGACGTTTACACTAATGATTTCAAACGAGGCAAGTCTTCAATGTCGATGTTAGCTGAAATCTCGGAAAGTTCCCACGAGAACAGCATCAAATTTCAGTGATAAAAAGTAGAATAGTGCTAAATAAGAACTCCATTTACCATTTATTTCCACAAGGACAAGGCTGGTAAAATTTGTTCTTTCCCTTTAGCTCATCCTATATTGTATAGGAGCAGTGAGAGCAGCGGTCACACAGCATTCAAGGAGCAGTTAAGGGTTCAGTATCTTGTTTAGGGATACCTAAACACACTTTGGATTGAGCTGGGGATTGAGCCACCCATCTCCAATTACTAGATGACCCCCCCTACCTCCTGAGCTATGGTCACCCTGTATCATATTTGATGGAGACAACATGAAGTCATTGTCTCATTTCATGTTTTGACAGTATAGTGTTCCAGGCATGAAGTAAAATCCCAATTAGATCAGTGGGATACTAAAAATAATGTTAACATCCAAGAGACAGCCATCACTATAGGTCTCCAAGCAGTTTACATTCATCTGTAAAACTACCAATCAGCCAAGACTGACTGTGGTCTCTTCATTTCAGAGGGGGTGGACTCAGAACTCAGATGGTTACTACTCTTTTACCACTCAGCAGCAGCGGACAGAGGAGGTGACCATTCCCTCCACAGAGCTTGCTCAGCAAGTCATTGAATATGCACGACAGCTGGAAATGATTGTGTGATCCTGCCACCAAGAATCTGCACAGATCCATTCAAACCAGTCAATAGAGTCTACACACCCAGTTGGGCCACATGCAATGTCCTCAAGAGATATTGGTTCACTTATTGCCAGACTTATTTCATTGCTTAAACTTACCCTGACACACACACTTTCCACAAGTCTTACAATACACTAAACTTTGTGATGTAGACTTAAAGGTACAGTTAAGTCATCAGTTAATGTCATCAATCCTTTACGTATCTTCTCATGTCCACAATTTGAAAATTGATAGTTGAAGTGTTGAGTTTTCTAAGTTAACTTCTCACTGAAGCTTTAAGCTGTTTTTTTTATTTACCTTTTTTTACAAGAAATGTCGGCTGATGACAGAAAAACCTGTGCCTACCTTGGCCACACTTGCGCAACCCTCACCAAGTCTGTTCAATAAAAATTACAAGATCTTGGTTTCTACAATCATTTTGTGACTTTTCTCTTTAGTTTCATAATAATATCATTCTTTTTACCTAACTTAAGTAAACTCTTCTGCATAAAAAGTTTATTTCCTCAGTAGGGCACACAAAGCTGTATTGCTTTTGCTTTGTATCCTAGCAACAGACAGAATTGCCATTGAGGTTGGAGTGTTTTCTAAATGGTAATGTCTTGTCCTCCCTAGATCGCTTGTGATCTAATTGATCTAGAAATGCATATGTTTGTCTGAAATAAATAGTTCTAAACAAAATCTGGACTTGCAAATGCATTTTACTCTCATTTACAACAGCACAAGCCTAATCTGGAGGTGAGAAACAAAATGGTGGCATGTTTCAAAAACACAAACCGTTGATTTTTAAAAAGGTTTGGTATCCTTGCCGTCTTTACTGATTTTTGTCAGTCTCCGGCCTCCTGTCCCAGTACCAAATGAGATGATTCCTGGTTACACTAAACCTACAAGAGAATAGAAACCAAAAAAATAAATACTGACTGACTCAATAAACTGGAAATAAGGGGTACAGTCGGAGGTAAAGTTATTGGGCATATAGACATGCCATGTAATGTTGATTGAGCATGCTTTGTGGTTTTAATTTCAAATGGAAAACTACTGTGTGAAAAAATCACATCACTCACACCACCCAAATATAACTCACTACTTGATATTAGGTGGCAGACCAGCTCTGGAATTGGCTGGACTAGACACTTCTGTAACATCTGAGTGGGCAGGACTGGTTGACGGTGAAAGGGGGCCAATGGTGAACAGGATGGGCCACGATTTCACAAGCTGGAGTGGGGGCAACAGGTGGTTGCTCCAGTTTGTTTCTTACCCTGACTCTACCCTGAATAAAAAAACAACATGCAAACTGGATAATCAAACACCTCCCATAACCTATCTTAGAAACTTTTGGAGGTGTTCTGTGCACTTTATGGGTAAGGGTGTATTTCATGTGTAAGGGCTTGTTAATTGTGCATAGAGCTTCAAATGGACAGCTCTTCTGGGATCGTGAACTATGAATGATGTGAACTTAAGTGATAATGATGATTCCATGTAACAAGCTTGCAGGTATGTTTAAGGTCAATTATATAGAACTAGTTTGAGGTAGTATGGTTGGTAGCTAGGTAGTATATGGTATTATGTAATGAGTTTTACGTGGTATATGCTTATAGTATCTACTGTTATATAGTATGAGTTTTAGGTAGTATGTGCTGTTTTTCTTTTTCCAAAGAACAGCAGATGAAAATGAGCTTAGTGGCTAAATCTGGCATCTTTATATTTGATTCTTGTTCATTAATATGCACTTAATATTGAGAATATAAATTAATATCCAACCTCCCCATTTAAAGGAAAAAATACAAACATTAACATTATCTTTTTCTTCTATCATTGACCCCTTTTCTGTTTCCTTGTCTTGTTTTATGACCCAGCCCTTTGGGTTTCAGTTTGTTCTATGCTTTCACAGTAGCATTTGGTGATGCACAATCCCCAAGCTGATTTTGGACTGTCAAGCTGACACATTCATCTTCAACTGAGGACTGCTCAAGAAGATAAAGCGCAATTTCAACATGTGCTGAGATGGAAGCCTCAACCATGCAACCTGTGCCATTTGTACATCCACAGGGGCATCTGGAATGCCAAATGAAGGGTTCTCACCACCTGCGGATTCAAACTTTTCTAAGATTATTTTTGCCTTTGTGTCAAGATTTTCCTGGGGTTTGCAACATCTCTTCACACTGATGGTAGTGTTACCCAGCTACTTTGAACTCAGACTCGGTAGGCTGTGAATTGGGCTTTATTACCCGTTATTTCACCTGTATACAGTCAATCCTTGTGTATATATCTGAAGATTGTTATGTTGTCATTCTGTGTGAGGAACCCATGAGAGCCATGAAATTGGTGTCAAATTCCATGTAGGTGAAAGCCTACATGGCCACTAAACTGATTCTGAAGCCCATGCAGTCAGACAACAGGCTCTTCAATTCAATCAGTATTCTTAATGCGACCATCTGCTACCGGAGCTTTTAACTTGTTGCCGTGATTTTCTCTAAGCCTAATTTGAGCAACTAAAGAACAGATCCTCTGGTTTGAGACTATTTTAGGTGTTTGAGCTGTAATGGTCTAGCACCTTAGCCATCACCAGTATTCCTTGCTGTTTTTCTTCAGGGATCAGTTGGAGGTACAAGAAGCGTTGCAAGGGTGTTGGGGCTCTATTGCAGCAATGGGGCAGTAGATGGCTTTGCCAGTGAACCCAGTGCTAGGATTTTTGTAGTCTTGTGTAGTGGTTGTGTGGCTTGGGGAGAATTTAAATCAGAATCATTTTATTGGCCTTGTTGATTTTCACATTTATGGAATTTGACTTCATTTTCATGGCTCTCACAGGAAGTTCACAGAATGACCACGGTATGCACAGGTAGTTCTGTGCGAACAGGATGTTCCTGTTCGAAGTGGAATGTTGTCAATAATCTGACTGCAGAGTCATGATAAAACGTGCCGATCCAGATGTGTGGAATGTTCTTTGTAACAACTATTTCCGGGCACATTAGGTTTCACGTCAAACGCTATGCTAAGATAACATGAAAACGTAGAATTCCTGCTGCTACAGTGCATTTAAACCCCCTTTTCAGAATATTGAAAGTAACCAGAATATGGTGTGCATGTAACCGTGGTCAGTGATAACACAACAATATTAAGATATTTATGGTTTGGCTATATATAGGCATTATTTGTAGCATTCGAGGATTGTTTAATATGTATGTTGTTGACAAGATTTATTTAATCCTTTCTTTCTTATCCAGTTATTTTCTTTACCTCATTTTTTTTTCCTCCAAATGCTTTCCTGTCAGTTTTTACAGTACAGGCTCTCTTGAAAGGTGCTGCCATGTCCAAGGTAGCAGATGAATAGATAGATCTAGTTCCAAAAAAGTAAAGCACGGCGATGCCATGAGATAACCAAATAGTGATATAGTATACACTTCTAAAGAGAAAGTAAACACATGATAATTTAATTATTATTAGCTCTCAGATTAAATATTGATACCTGGCACAATGCACTGATAATTAGTGGTGACAAATGTCACAGCAAGCATGTTATGGAAGGAGGTCTTGCAAAGGTTAAAAGTCTAGCTGCACAGCCTGTGTAACATTCCAAAGTCTGGATATTAGAAAATTATTTTGGTTATTCTGTCACAGAACTTACCCGGATTGCATTTTTGCTGGCTTTATTTTGCATAGCAAGGTGTCTGATGGCACTAAAGGAGATGTCACTGAATTATCAGTAGTCTTTGTGATGGCCTCAGGGCCATTCTCAACATGGGAAACTGATCTTGCTGTCTGTGAGAATGCTGTGCTTGGTAAATTGACAGCGTGCTTTGCTTGGACAGGACCATTTGCCCTAACTTGGGCTATCTTTGAATGTCTTCCTGGACTGTCTGTTTTGACTTCTTCAGATGTTATCCTATTGGTTTCATTTGATGCAGCTATCTCCTGTGATACTGTCGGATTTTTAGGCACCCCTTGTGAACTAATGCCAGTTTTCAGGTCTTGTTTGCACATATTTGGATCTATGGGTGCTGGGGGCTGAAAGTTTCTTGGTGTGATGATGAATGGTTTATCTCGCATTTCTCCTGTATTCACTTTCAAGCCAGGAAATGTTGTTGTTGTTGGTCTTGTTTGTTGAAAGATTGATGTTTTGGGGAAAACCTGTTGAGGTGTTGCAGCTGGAGGTGTTATCTGTTGATGAACTGATCCTATGGGAGTTGCATGTTGCTGACATGGTACTTCAGGTGCTACATAATGCTTAAAGTTTATCTCCGTGGGGATGGTCGCCTCAGTGTTACATATTTTTGGAGCAGCTGCTCTCTCTGTGTCTTTGTTGGGTAGTTCCTTTTCTGGTGGTTTTGAGTGTTTCATCCCCATCCTTATAATTCAGCTTCATTGAAAAATAAATGGGAAAAAAACACAGGTATGCTTATTCTGACACAATAACAGCACGATAAAAAATCCAAACGTTCAAGGCCACCCAGTGGTTCACCAGGTAGAGTGTGTACCACATAAGGCTCATCCCTTCCCATAGTGGCCTGGTTTTAAATGTGTCCTGGGCCCTACGCTGCATGTCATCCCCCCTCTCCTGTGCCTATCCTATCTCTGACTTAACTATCGTGTTTAAATAAAAGGTGGAAAATGCCAAGAAACAATTAATTGAAAAATATAGTTAGGTGTTTAGGTGGAGCAAAAGGTATTCTGCTTTCTCTACCAATGAATATAAATTGACAACCAGACTAGGAGGCCATGGTGGCTCAGCAGTAGAGTGCTTGCCTCCAACTTGGCTGTAGAAGGTTCGATCCCCACCACGAGCCAACAGTAGAAGGCCATCCGGCCTTGATCCCCCATGCTCGATAACAGTGATAACATATGATGTAAAGCACCTATAGTGGGCACTAGACTAGAAAAGTGCTGCATAAGAATAAGTCTATTTACTAGTGGATGTCTTTAAGAATGATAGTTCAATATTTGATTCCTTGGTTCAGATTAAATGTAAATGCATTATAGTGTATGTAATATTCATGTATTTTTTATTTATTTTCAATATAAATTACTTTTGAACCATGTTTGGAGGACTGGGCGAAATTAATACCAACAAACAGTCATCCCAAATAAGTCCCACTGGTAGCATATACATGTATTTATCTTACATATTGGCATCTTAGTATCATAATTTGAAATCTAAAAATTTCGGGGGTAGCATAGATCTAGAGATAAGGGCAGTCGTCTTGTAATCGGAAGATCGGTAGCTAACCCCCCTGCAGAAATCGTGTTTAAGTATTCTTGGGCAAAACATTGAACTCTCAAACCCTCTGGTGGAATGGCGACATATCCGGGGTGTTTTCCCGCCGTTCACTCACTGAGCGCTGTGATAGGCTTAAGCATGACCACATGACCCAGTTTCGGATAAGTGTGTTTTTGGTATGGAGTTATGGATGCTTGCTTGAAAGATCAACTTTGATGTAATGATGAAATTAATCTTGTTTAGTCATCACTGCATCTCGACTTGAATGGGTTTGACAACTTTGGTAGCGGAGGTGAAAATGTCGAATTCCAGATTCTAACGCCACCTACTTTGGCAAGGTTAGCTTAACCAAGTGAGTCACAAAAAGAGGTGGAACGGTTCAACTGGATCAGAGGAATATTCAGAAAGGTTTCGTCGCTCAAACAGGTGACATCTTCAGTCTGAGGATGTCGCTCAAACAGGTGACATCTTCAGTCTGAGGATGTCACCTGTCATTTTGAACGAGAACATCAACGGCCCGTAAACGGCTAGCTGCTCGAAATGTACGGCGAACAGAAAACAGATCACCCATCAAGCAAAGTAACTCCCTAAGAGCAACGAGCACCAACACAACATTAGTAAGGTTGTACATGAACATATTTACCAGTTCTAGTGCATTCCCTGTCGAGTTTGGCTGTAATTGAACTCAGCGTCTGCCTCGTCGAAAGTTTCAATGTGAATCCCGTTGATCGTTACTTGGTGTGTTCAGTATCTATCCTACAATCTCGCGATACCAGACGACGCTAGCTCTCGGCCTATCAAAGGTGGGGAACAGCCACGTCTGCTTGTCCACATGTGTGCGTTGTTCTGCATGTCGTCCAGCAGCAGATCAGCAGGTGGCCATGTACAGCTCAGCTGTCCGTGGTGCTGAAACCTGCTCTCAATGTGCCTCAGTGTAAAGTGCCCTCCGCCACGACCAGAGCTCCAGGACAACCAAAAGCCGCTTACATGGAGTAAGAATGGAGTTTGAAAGGTTCCCATACACACCAGGATAGACGGAAGCATCTGCAAGGTTACCTGTTCAGAGGAGGAAGAGGAAGATTCATGTATATGTCACTAATACAAATACAAAATAAGCTGTTCTCTGCATTTAATTCATCAGATTGTATAGGAGCCGTTAGGTGTTCAGTGTCTTGCTCAAGGACACTTCGATAAGCTTTCTACAGGGGGCAGGTATCAAACCGCCTCTCCTCTGATCACTGGACGACCACCCTGACTTCTGAGCTATGCCTCCCCACCAATGTGAAGTATTGTATGTGTGAAGTATCAATATTCAATATGAAGTCATTATGATGAGCATACTAAAGGAACGAGGCTCTCTCTCACTCTCTCACACACACACGTGTGTGTGTGTGTGTGTGTGTGTGCATGGTGTGCTGCTGCTGTCAGTGTGCTGGGTGCGGATGTGCAGGCTGCTATAACGGGAGCTGGAGGGGCAGGCGGCAG